>WUAM01000259.1:726341-749401 GCA_024336885.1 Actenoides hombroni | reverse complement strand
TGAAAAAATAGAGAGAAGGGAGAACAGATCCTATTCATCCCCTCAGTGGACCCGTGTTGAAGCCACTAGGAGAATGCACTCTTCTTCGAGACCAGCTAAACAGGAACAGTACATGTCCATCAGGGGGGTTGGGTTCGATACTGGTCTTGTATATATTTGCATATATTCCATTTTATAATTATTAATTTCATTTTCATTAAAGCTGTTCTAGTTTCCTTTTCTAATCGTGAAGTCTCTCTCCCTTATTCCTTTTCCTTCCCCTTTGGGGAGGGAGGGGGGTTAACAGAGAGTGTCTGTTATAGGTCTGAGGGGCTGCCCTGACCCTAAACCGTGACACTTATTTTGCTCCTGAGAAATAAATCCACTTCTCATCAAGTCTGTAGTCTTCTCCTATCCCTTCTCAGCGCTATTTGCTGGAATAGCAGACATAATCTAAGACTCAGAGAAAAGCCTGATACTTTTGAATTTCACAGTGGAAACAGTGATGGGCTGGTTTGAAGTATAAGGGACAGAGAATGTTGTTTACTTCATGGCATGAGGAGGACATTTTTAAGGCTGGGACAAGCAATCATGATTCTCAAAAAAAAAATTTGGTTTATCTTCCTTAAGAATTTTTTGCACCTTTCCACAGATTCCAACACTTGTACCATTTGTGAATTAATAACAAAGCCAAACAATACATTGAAATAGTTGATGTATTAGAGGAACAGTGTAAAGTTTGCTCTTTTCTCCAATTATTATAGTCGCTGTGAAGAATCTGCACTTCTTCATTTAAATCTTTCCTGAAGTCGGTCACACAGGATAGCTGATTGATAAGGTGTTGGAGAATTGGACTTTGTGGCTGAGCACCAGACCTCTATCAACTATGGGAAGGGAGGTGTGCCACAAATAGAGCTGTCACTGTCACAAACCTGCTATTAAATCTTTAAAACTGGCAAAATTACAGTCTGGAAGAAGGGGCACGGACTGATCCACTCATAGAGATTGAATATGGAAGGCGAATAATTTGAAACTGCAGTGAGTTGTTGGCAGGAGACCTGAACTCTAGTGAATAAACCTATCTGAGCTCAGTTGGGGAAAGCGTGTAATTGTTCTGCCTTTCATCAGTTCAGTGACATGCTGAAAAGCATGTTAAATCTCCTAGTCCAGAAGCATTAAATTCAGTCTTCTTTTTAATTTTTTTGGGTTTTTTTTTTGAAAGCGTGAAACCATGAGAACAAAAAGAACAGATGTAAGCTGCCTCTTTTGTGCCAAAAAAAGACAAAAGTAAAAGGAAAAAGAATATGAAAGGAAAAAACTGCACAGAGAAGAAAGACATATGCACATGTAAAGGAGTAAAGAGGACTGCCTTTATTTACATTTTGTGACCCTCATATACTGGCAAGTGGAACAGAGGTCTTCTGACACTTTGTCAGGGAAACTTGTGATGTTTGAGATGTTGTGAAACCATAACATACTTTGAAGAAATTGTTTAATTCTGATGTACACCAGAAGGATGATGCAATTGTACAGGTATGACTAAGAGGTATTGTAATTATCAACAGACATCATCAGTCCAGAATGAGCTTGAAGACATCTGGGTTTGGTTTTTTTTTTGCAACAAAGCTATAGTATGGATCTCTGCTGGCAATGCAGTTCAACTGAGTCAGCATAAATGTAAAAACCTGCATCTATCTAATCAAGGAAAAAATATGTGACTTTGAATTTTGGTAGTAAACAAAGTCTAACAGAATATAAGCAAGGTAACACTTTAATAACACTTTACAATCTTGTGCATTTTACCCTTTTCAGCACTGTTTACTATATCATAAATGTAGGAAAGTTAGCTACACTACAGTACAAATCATTGTGCAACCTCTCTGAATCGTGTGTGTCATTTTGATTGTGCTATCTATTTTTGTGTCTGCTCTGTGATATAATATCGGCTACATCTGAAATGCTGAACTGCTGAAATCATCCTGTTCTCTGGCTCCCGAGACAGCTGAAACAGTGTCTTTTTGAAGCAGAGTATCAATGGCCAAAGCTCACAGATTTTACAAGTGACCTCCCATAGAGTCCTTGTGTCAGAATCATACCCATGTTTTCTAAGTTACAATGTATTGACTGATGTCCTTAAGGAACTGGATATAGTTTACATTTCCTTTAATTGTTTGTTGGGGTTTTTTTTTCCTTAATTTTTTTTTTAAATATGCCATGCTTGTCAATCATTTCTGATTATGAGCTATACTTACATCCCATGGCAGGGTCAGAAATTTTGCACTTAATCCCAAAGTATTTATAAAAGAACATAGAGATGGTTGAGTTGGTATTTGGTTGATGTCAAAGAAGAGAATGGGTAAAGATGGAGATATAATTTATTGTTACAACTTCATGGGAAATAGTAAGAAAATGCCTTGCCCATAGATTGAACCCTAAACTTTACCATGTAAAAAATAGAGAATGAAAAAATAACTGTACTTTACCTCAGAGTAGCTACTAGTTCAAAATACTTGTGCAAACTGAATGAAAACATAGTTTTTGTTTCAGCTGATTCAAAACAGGGACTGGAACTTCATTATCTCACATGCCAGGTAAATATCATATCAGCCGTTTACCTTTCTGGTTACTACTGTCATTCTTGTCTATAATTTTGATTAGCTATTCTATCTTTGCTGAAACTGATATGAACATTCCTGCAAAAGGGCTCAGTTTTAATGAACCAGAGCTTTCTAGAGAAAAAAAAAGAAATTATTTCACTGGAAATTCCCAAACAGTTCTATTTATTAGGAGGTTTATACTACTGGTGCAATTCTGTTGTTACATTTACACTCAGAAAACACACCAAATGAGACAAAGACTGTTCTTTGGGTCTGAGGCTGCTTGCCATGGCAGAGCTTGCATTCACATGGCCAAACTCTCCTGCCCTTTTCCACGGTGGGCATGTTTGTTAGCAACGTTTCTCAGAAATATGCTGAGTATTGCTAAGGAGAGTGCTGATTGACTTAGCCCAAAACTGCACTAAACATTTAGTAGTATGGAAAACTATAAGATGGAACTCATACTTGTGTTTTCAATTCACTAGCATAGATGTAGCCTTTGTATAAAGACTGCATCTTGTTTTAGTGCTGCACCTTGTTTAGTACTGTCAGTTTTGGTTATTGGACTGTATTTTTACATCAGTTTGTGGGAGAGCATGTATGTGTCAAATTAAAAATTCATAGTCTCATTGAACATCTTCGCTAAACCTGATTTTTTTGTTGTTGTTGAAAAGATATATCAAAATCACTGTGGGTCAGGATGAGAACTCACTGCTCCTTTCTGTCTAACCTGTAGACTTATGCAGTCTGAAACTTGAAAAAAAAGTCAGTGTTGGTCATTTACATTTTAGGAAAATCAGTGAAGTATCAAGAAGAAGAATTAAAAAATACTTCACAATATTGTGGAGTTTGACTAATCAGATAAATATTTCTGATTTTCTACAGCACTTTTTGTATCCCACTGGGACAAACAGTAAGAACCGTAGGTCACATTTCTGATATAATAGGTTTATGTAATAAAACAAATGTCTCTGAATTAAAGCTGCTTCACAGGAAAGTGCCAGTTAAAAGGATAAGAGGTGATTTATATACAGAGTATCTGATAGTTAGGAAGAAAGCTGAAGGAGAGATGTCTAGTTCATTATGTTGAAAAAAGAACTCACATCTGGATAGATTACAAGTGTTCTTCTATGTTATCTTACATAATATTTCTGTTAAAGGCTTTGGCACACAAGTAGGTGTGTGCTAATGAAATTTGATAATGACACATGGATAGGTGGCTGGGATTTATTCTTTTAATACTGAAGCTAGAATCTATGATTTTCATTTTATCCTTCTGGTGTACATAGGGGAGTATATGTGGGCTCTAGAGAAGGATTTTCTTTTTCTTTTATTATTATTATTTTTTAAATTGTTTTCTTTACACAATTAAATTTGGAGACAGAACGATTGAGCTTGGCTGTTGCTTTTGTGAACTGACTCTACCTAAAGAATATATTGTTACCATAATGCAACTTAATTTATAGTACTAATTCAGGCCCGCAGAGGACTCATTATTTAAAGTAACTTTAGTAACATAAAGGCTTTTTTTGTTTGTTTGTTTGATTTGGGTTTTTTTTGGTACATCATTATTTAAAGTAACATAACCGCTTTTTTTTGTTTGATCTTTATTGTGATGGTACATTTGACTAATGGTGAGTTATGAAGAAACTCTTTTTGGAGGCAGAAATGAGTGTTACTTGAATACAAAAGTAATTCATCATCCTTTGTGCTAATAAAAAACCCCTAGCTAATGAATTCATAATGGGATCACTTAATGTGCAACTTTTTCCTCTTTAATTGTCTTTAGAAGGTAAGAGAAGTGTTGCAAATCAAAGTAATACTGGAAATATTAATTTGTTAATGCAGGAGAGCAGGCCTTCAAGAGTGTGTAAGGTGTTGTGCATCTTGTATCTGATCTGTACATACATGTATAGGCACATATTAAAAAACTTGCACAGACAAATGTGCATTGTATCAAGAAGATCTATAGAAAGACATGCACATATACCTAAACACAATCACGCATATGGCTATTGGCCTGACTATAGGCTAGTGTAATCCAGTAATAATACTATTAACTTCTGCTCCGTGCTGAGGATCTATCTCTGAGGAGACTTTAGAAATCCATTAGAATGGTACGAAACGCAGACTTCTCAGGGGGCTCTCTCATGGTATGACCCTTACTGATCTAAGGCTATGTCCATATGAAAAAGAAAATCCTGCGTCATGGGATCCTGGTTACATGTTCTCAGCCTTGAGTCTTCTCTTCATGTGCTTGTCATGATGTGATTCAGATTCCTTGCTGGTCTGAAAACAGCCACCAAAAATCCTTTTAAATTAGACCAGAGAATTTGCTGAACACATCCCAAAGGTACACTGTTCAGAGACAGCCAGAAAGGAGGAGTGGAAACCCATGCCTGAGGACAGACAAATAAGCCAGACCATTTTTTCACTCCATGACTCAGAGTTAGATCAGCTAAAGCTGTCTGTAAAATCTTAAGGTCTGAAGCATGGGTATCATCTTTGTATATACCACACCACTTAAGTGTGGGAGTTCTCTTTTAGGACTTTGTATTCCCATCACTAACTCATTTTGATTTTTTCCCCTGTCCCTTATTGCTTCATTTACACATTAAGGAGCTAAATCACTGTTACCTCCTTTCCTTAAAACACACATTTTGCATACTGCTTTCTCAAAATTGTAAGAATAGCTAACTGAATTAGATTGACTTTTAAAAGAAATCATTATCTAAGTCTTACTGAAAATTATTTTGATCTCAAGCCACTGTAAGTGTAAAGGCACTCAACTCAAGAACATGACATAAGACATGTCAGAACCTTTTCTCTTGTTGCTCAACTTTTAAATCTAAGTTTGGATGTAGGGGAAAAAGGAGACATGAGAAACATATTTTCAACTGGTTTTAATTTATATAATTTATTTTTTCTTTACCATCCCCCAGAAGATTAATTTGTGATCAAAATTTTTATTTTCCAAAAATGAACAGGACTTGGGATTTTGGGGTATTTTGACATTTCTACACCAAAAACTTCTCACCCAAGGCAAAGAGAGACATGACCGTTACAGCATACTTTTCTGTGCTCAGCCACAGAGCTTTCATGCAGATTTGCACTTGACTATGGACTGGAACCAAATCTGCTTTGACTTCATACCCCAAGTGAGTCAGGAGCTCAGAAGAGTACTTTTGTTTATCTCCCTACCTTTACTTGGTATTAAACTAACATTGGAAAGTAAATACAAATGAGATTAAACATTTGTCTCCTGTGATTATTGCTGTTTAGTAAAAAGCCCAGCTAAGTATGTGGGAGTCTGAGTACATAGTCTGTGCTTTAGATAACTATAATTCATGTTGAGACAGGTAGTAGGCATAAACAATCTAGTACGCATCCCTTTTTCTGCTCTGTGAACACCAGCATGTCTATTGCTAACAGACTTCTGGGGTGTATTACCAAAGTCTTCTGATGTGCCAGTTCTGCTGATGTGCCTCTGTGATGAAGGCTTTTGTTAGGCCAGGACCATGAGATGGAGTACTGTAAAATGGCTGCAACCTTAAGAAGTAATTTCCCAGGATAATTTCAAGTGCTGAATATTGTGTTCAGAAAAAAAGTTCAAAACATTTAATTCTGGTGCTATTTTTCTTAAAGAAATCTCTCTGGGATCCAAGTTCTTTCTGCCTTATACTACAGGCTTCCCAGGGGAAAGGACTGAGGGCTGATGTTGCCTGTTTTTCTAGCTTTTTTGCTCACAGAAGGATCAGTCTTGGTGTAGTGGGTCTGGCTGAGCTACTTTTCCCCATCCAGCCCCCATGTTGCAGTACTGGGAGCTGGAGGGTGTTGATAACACACTCGTGTTATGACTGCCAGTGCTCACACAGCACCAGAGTCTGGGGGGGGCAAGATGGGGGAGGGGATACAGTCAACCTGAGCTGACCAGTGGGATATTCCATACCATATGATGTCAGCTCAACTCTAAAGGGAGAGGGCAGGAGGAGGATGGTGGGGGCATTCGGCTTTGTCCTCTGAGCAACTGATATGTGTTCTGGAGCCCTGCTTCCTGGACTTGTCCTGACATCGCCTGCAGGTGGGAAGTAGAGAATAAAATCTTTATCTATCATAACCCACGGTTTTGGGTTTTTTTTCTAGCTTATTCTCTCCCTGTATGTCGTGCTGACAGAGGTTGGGGGGAATGATAGAAGGGCTTGTTGGGCACCTGGTGCCCAGACAGGGTAAACCCACCACACTTGGTTTGTTTCTCTGATGAAGGAGATGAATTTGGAATTGCTGGGAGGCAACGACAAAGAAGTGCTTCTCAGATCTAGAAAAGTGCTACCTGACAAAGACAGTTTTTATGGTTAAAACCCTGAGCTGGTGTCAAAAAAACAGTCAAGAAAAACTGGGACTGGTTGCTCCTTTAGGGATAGGGTCAGTCCCTAAGGGACAGGGTCAGTGTGGTAACATGTCTGATAGAGGCATTGGCCTCTGGGTGTGCCTGGCTTGGGCTCATGGTTGGACTGCCCAGGTCTATGTAAGTGGAGATGAGACTTGCTGTGGTGTTACTGGGGCAGGCACTGATGGCACTGTGGGCTGTCATGGGGTCCTGGGCTGTGGTCAAGCCCAGGGTTGCCCTGGACATGTCAGGCTCTTATTTTGTCAGGGTCTTTTTTTGTCTTGACTATGAATTATGTCTGGCGTGACTGTGTATTGACCTCTGGGCTCTTTACCTGCTCCTGTGTAAAGGATGAGTAAGTAGTAAATTTCCCAGCAGATAAGTACTGCCATAGTGGAAACAGGATAATTTCTAATGCAGAGATGGTGACCATCTAAAAGTGCCTTAAAATTCATTAAGAGGCTCAGGAAGCAGTGCAAATTCCACAGTAATGATATGTTTTTCAAAGTGTTTAGTGATGCCTCAATTTTGGTGGGTTTTTGTTTTTTGTTTTGTTTTGTTTGGGCTTTTTTTCAGACGACTATTGATTTTGATCAGCCCATATTTAGCTTAAAGTTGCCTTTGCAAAATTCAGTCCTAAAATATTTGAGAAGCTTTGGGGTGCTCAATTTTTCCTCTTATACTGATGCTGTTTCTATTCCGACATCAAGAATTTTCCAGAATAAACTGGCTCTATGGCTCCTCAGTCTGCTATTGGTCATCCAGAAAATTTTCCTTAGGTGTAGTAGTAGTTAAGTAGAAGTTTGGAAAGTTGCCTTATTAACTCTCTTTTTCAAACAGATGTTAAGATAGTGGGTTATTTCCCTCTGGAAGCACAACAAAGCTTTTTTTCAACTAGTTTTGTAGTTCTGAATGAGACATATATATAGTTCTGAGGTCTGTGATACACATTTTCTTTAGCCTTCTTGGAAGACAAGTCCAATACTTTGGTCAGAATATTTATTTGAGAAAATATATACTACATAGGAAGTTTATTGCTTCTAGAACTAATAGCTAAAACTTTTAAAAATTAGATTATGAGAATCTGTATGTTAGAAAACTCTGAAATCCAGCCTATGAAAAATGCAGAAGTTGGTCTTGAGAAGGCTTTAATTAATTAATTAATTAATTAATGCTTTTGTGTGTGTGTGTATCACCTGCCCTACACAGTGTCTCTTATTTTTGTTTTGATTGTAGGTCTTCAACTAGGATTTCTTCAGGACTCCTGTTGTCATCAGTGGAGTCTGGACCTGGTGCCATTGCATAGTGTGTTCTGGACAGACATCAAGTGCACACAGGGTATGTAGTGTGTCCACAGGAGGAAATTTTCAGCAGTGAGGAAGGGTGTTGCAGAGGTGGGGACATCAATGCTCTGCTTCTGAAGACTGCCTGAGCCTTGGCACAAGGGGTATTTTAGTGCTAGGAAGCTATTTGGAGATGTCAAACTCAGAGCATGAGTGTCGACTGCAACAACCAGAAAATGTAGCATTTTATCCTTGTAGTTGTACCTCTGGATTTTTAAGCCACATAATAATACTGCCGAATGTTCATTAGTACTAAGTCCAATCACCATTTAAATAGAAACATGTAGTGTGAGTGAACGAGGAATATGAAGTTCATTATTCCATTTTGCAAATCTGTAACTCTGGGTAAATTTCCATTTTAATATGCTGTTTGTTTTAACATAATGACTAAACGGTTAGGATCACATATATCCTGTGGATAATGTAAACAAACATTTCTTGCAGATTCTTTTATTGTCTAAACAGAAGCTTATATTCTGTAAGGTTTGTTTATTTATTTATTTACTTACACACTTTTTCAAGCACTTTGATATTTGTCATTCTACCGCCTTTACTTCTACTGTCTGTATTCTTAATTCCTGTTGAAAATATTTGGTTATGATGGTGGTGTGTGCTAATAAGTTGTTTTAATGTAGAGAAGATGTGTCAGAATATGACCTTACCTGTTAGCCTAGTATTTTATAGAAACCTGTATTTTCTCTGGACATATATTATTTATTACATTATTAGGTTTACACCAAAAGATCAGCATTCATGCTCAGGTATTAGGAAACAAATCAGGGCCTGAATTTCACATGTGTTTCGTATGACATGCAAGGGTCCGTTTTAACTCAGCATCTTACCCTGTTATTTTGCCTGTGTCTATTGCAGTGGTGTTGAAGTCTTCAGAGAAAGCATAAACTGGGTCTTTTACAATTCCAAAACAGAACTTGTTCTTTATATTTTTCTACTTTATTTTTCCCCTTGTATTTTACTGCTTCAGGTTATAATTTCAATAACTTAGCAATATTAGGAGGAATGGTTATTCTACTAGTTCAGAAAATAGTTTCCATGCTTATAAATAAATAAATAAAGTAAAAATATTATCTGGTGCATTGCAGATTGACTTAGCAGAGAGACTGAGGTCAAAGATTTTTACTTGTCTTAATGGTCTTCATTAGGGAATTAGAGCATCCTGCTGAGAAAGACTGGCATGCTTTGGCTCTGCCAGTGTCAGGCTGCACTATAAACATGCTAGTGCCTGAATTGTGAATTGCTTGCCATACAGATCAACATTTGTCACAAACTCTGGGAGACAGATGCCACAGCCTAGTGAAGGCTTGCTTATCATTCATGTGGTCACTTCTATTACCTCTGCTTGGACTGTGCTGACCTGCTATTAGTGACTCTAATTTAATTTCCCCCCTGAGTGTCATGGGTTATTTCTTCCATTACTTTAGAGATTTAATTTACAGGGTAAACTCCATCACTTGAAAGAAAGAATTTTTCATGACATGAAGAACAAGTTCGTTTTGAAGATTAACATGGTTCTGGCTATTCATCTTGGTCATCTCTAAGTCATGAGGCTTAAACATCAATGAATGACAATATAATCAGCTGTTGGAGCTATTTCCAGAAGACATGAAATATGGTATGTTTTCTCATTTCAGCTATACTACAATATCTAAAAATGATTCTGTGCACAGTGTTATGAAAGACCAATTACACTTTTGTTATAGCTATAAATAAGCTTGTGCAGGGTTGAAACTGGGCTCATATTGAGAAGACTGACACACAGATACAACAGTGACTGTAACAGGCAAATATGTTAGCGCCTGTATCCTAGTTTTCCCACACATTTTTCATTTCAAATATTGAAATGTGGGAGGAAGCAATGCTGAATATCTGTATATTAATTTCCTGTCATTAATATAAGGAAATTAATTTTCTAGAATAAAAATCCTTGTAGTCACCCATTGATTTCTCAGTGTGTTCAAATTCAAATGTATGCACATCCTGGAAAATATCAAACCTTGACTGCTTCTTAAGAAAAATATTAATTTCCTTATATAATCATAAGTGTAACTACCAGAGCTTAATATAATTCTATGTGTTAGTGAAATAGTTTTAATTGTTAAGAATATTCTCCAGGAAAATATTTGCCAGTGTTTCACTCATTTTTCAGATATGTTACCTGAATTAACTTCTGCCACCATGGGGAATTTCTACTCTTTATAGCCTCCAGTCTAAGGGTGAAACCAAGATCCATGAGGATGTGGTTTGGTCACTGAACGAGAGTGGGCAGGCCTCTCTGGGTCCAAACCAGGAAAGAAGAAGGAAAGAATGAAGGGGAGAAAGCAGCCTGCTAATTCTTCAAGGGCTGCATGACTCTCGGGTCAACAGA
Source organism: Actenoides hombroni (assembly GCA_024336885.1). Lineage (NCBI taxonomy): Eukaryota > Metazoa > Chordata > Aves > Coraciiformes > Alcedinidae > Actenoides > Actenoides hombroni. Next base: position 738,712 of record WUAM01000259.1, on the reverse strand, counting down.
GGAGACAGGAAAGGACAAACACACCTGTGAGTAGTTTGAAGGACAAGGAGAAGTGACAGTATGGGGAGGTTCATGTGAAATTGGAGTGAAATTCATGCCAGATCATTTGGAAACTGGCCACAGTTTCAGCTGAATCAGCCCAAACTTTCATAACACAATGAAACTGTCTGTAAGGAGTGAAATAAATGATCTTGTACTTAAATGACTTCACCCACTCTTTGACAGTCCACCTCACATTACTTTTCATAAAACAGAGATGCAGAGCTATGTGAAGAAGTCTAGATTTCCCCATTACTAAATTATGATTCAGCAAGACATATTAAAGGATATATGTAATGTGTGCATGAGTGTGTACGTTTTGTATTTGTCTGCTTTAAAGAAAAGCATATAATTATTAATTTTTCCCGTTTTGACTGGCAATATGAAATCAGTGAAGAGTTCACTGGGAGTATTTCTTCAGACTGTTTTCACTAGAAAAGTAGGTCATGTTGCTATTTCTGTTCTCATGAAACTTGGGAAGAATCAGATTTTCTCTGTGAAGACTTGTGACTATTAATTTATAATTTACTTTCTGCAACTGCCTTGCATTATTCAGTTTGAATTAAAGTTGTCTTACAATGATCTTACTTGGAAGCTTTAAAAAGAATTTCAGATTTTTAACTGCTTCCTATATTATTCCTTGTGTTGTGCCATCTCTTGAAAATTGGTCCTAGTTCAATCAATAGGGGTACAAATATTGATTTGAGTAGTAGAAAATGCAATGCTGAATCTTACTGCCAAGTATTTTTTCTATCAATGGTCCTTGCTTACCTCTCAATAAGGTGGTACTGAGTTTATGTCATCATACACTTGTCATATTTGAAGAGGAACATTTCAGCAAGGAACATGTAGTAGGATGATATTAAATTATAAAGAAAGAAAAGTTCCAATTTTTCTGCAAAAGAATTTGCTTATTTAAAAGTGCAAGAAAAAAAAAGAGTAAATATCTGAAGACAGACTCTGTTTGGTGTCATAGATCTAGACACAGAAATGCAAATGAAGTTTTCAGGAAGCTATTTTTATTTAGGATTATGCTCTTCTGCTGATTCTTTTGAGGCACCTAAGCAACTGAATAGCTGGCAGAAAAGAAAGGAACAAATGAGGCTGGACTTGAGGATCTTCAGAGGTCCCTTCCAACCCCTAACATTCTGTGAAATTCTGTGTTTTGGGACTCTTCCCTTACCTGGCATGTGCAATGAAGCTTCTGTGGTTTCAGAAATGAAGGACGTGGTGTGGAAGGGACTTCTGGCTACTGAATGGTCTAAAGGATGCAATTCCAACCAGAGAATCTGGTCCATGAAGCATAATATACGTTTAACTATTTTGCAAATACTTTTCAAACTCTCCAAACAGTTCCTGCATGTATTTGCCAAAATCACTGCTAGTTGTACATTCAGTTTAAAACAAACATGTAAACTCTCTACTGAAATGTCTAGTCAAATGCTGCAGCAAATAATTCTGTTTTGATGCCGATCTACAAGTAATTTAGCACAAACAAATAGGTACTACTCTGTTCTTACTGCAGCACTTCAGGGAGTGACATATTTCTGGGTGATAGCTCTCTTCCTTTCAGGTGACTCTGAAAAAAGGTGTCACAGCAAAAGATATGTGTAAGGTAAAAGCCAAAGTAACAAAACTAACATTTCCTTTTTTGAGTACGCAGAATTTGAGCATGAAGTTGGTGCATCAAGGTAGTGAGTGCCCCAGATTCAAAACATAAATGAGAGCTTTTCTTCCAGTTTCTGCTGACAGAGCAGTCCAAAGGAATGCTGACTGCAACAAGCTTCTGAGCCTTAGGCATGACTGAAGCTCACTTGACAAGATTCACTTACTAAACCCAATGTGCGTGATGAGACCCTGTCACAATTTAGTGTCACAATAATGCAGAGTATTGAGAAATAGAAAAGGCAGCTGAGTCACTATATTTACAAATCACTAATCCACTCTGGATATAATCACTTAAAAAGCCTGTGGATTTGGACAAAATATTTGTGAGAGTATTTTTTTTAAAGGTAGCTTTTTGGATTAATCTTCCTGACTTAATAGTGTCGGTTAAACAGAAATTGAGTTTTATAATCAAAAATGACAGAGGAGTAAAGGAAGAGGTTTATTTTATGGTGTGGAAAAAAATTTACAGACCTAACTGGGTTAGCTGTTATTGACAAAGGTCTCAGAGGAATTTATAGCCACATAGATGTATCCAGTAGCTCATACACATATCTTCTACTACTGACACAAAATACCTCAAAGAAAAAGGAAATAAACCTAAGCTCTTGCTAAAAAGACCATTCTCAAAGAAATATGTTTTGAAGTGCATAATTTTGTGAATTTTTAGTGTAAGATGAGATACTGTTCCGTCTGAAGACATTTCATGTGGTCTAAAGGTGTGCATGAGTTTAAAATCACCATGGATCAATATGTTGGTTTTTTTGGACACACCATCTCTTTCTACTCCTGGAGTCCTGGCTGTGTGGGTTCCTCATAAGAGGTGTCTACTAGATATTCATGCTAGAAACATTTAGTTTTGGCAAGACAGGCCATGGGAGTGCAGGCTTGGCTTCAGTTGTCACTAGGAGCTTGACATCAAACACCAGAATCCTGCGGAATGTGGTGAGCAGGTTAGAAGTGAATTGTTGGAAAGCTGAACCTAAACAAAGGAACAGTAAGATGAAGGAGGATGTTCAACATACATACATGAAGTTTGTATAAAATTTAAAGTAAAACATATAATTACCACCTCTACCACCATCCTATATTTTAATATTTTGAGTAATAAGCTTTAGGTTTTAAAGTAAAGGTGTGAATTAGGGGTTTATTATGCTGGAGGCATGAAGAATCTGGGGAGCTAATGTGAAACAAGTGATCTAGTTCACTAAGTGAAATGAATGGGAGTATTTTGGTAGTCTGGGGGTAGCTGTTCTGACTGGGCAGAAAGACACATCTGAGGAAGGAGAAATGGGAATCTGGAGCTCTCTGTTTCAGATTGGGGATGCTGAGAACTGACCTGCTCCTACTTGTGTTCTCTTTGCTGTTAGAAATGCAACGTGGACTGAAGATTAGAGGTTACTTGAAATTCAGTAATGACAATAGTTCAATGGAGAATTCAGAATAAATACAAGACAGCATTGCTGATAACCCACTGGACTGTAGTCAGAAAAAAAAGATAGCAAGCAAGGAAAAATGTTCCCTTAAGTTTCAGAAACTGGAAACCATAGTGCAAAGATTAATTCAAGAAAAATCCATAAAATAAGACTGATTCAGCCTCTGAAGAACGTCTTGTTCCTGACTGGGATCATGCTTGTGAACATTGTGAGATGCTAGACCTAAAGGAGTCCCTGAGAACAGTAAAGGGGCAATCATATTTGTTTTAGCTCACTTTTGTATTCAATAATAAATACCTGCTTGAGGAATACTTACATAATTGAAACACCACCTTATGCAATGAGGGAAACAATCTAGATGTAAACATAGAGATGATAATTTAAAATCAGGATTCTTTCTTTTAAATTACCATCAAAAGCAACTTTGCATATCCAATACTACTCTTCCTACTGGCACTGAATTCAGAGGACACTATTAAAAGAAAAATAAACAGAATATGAAATTATAATCAGATAAGAAACCAAGGTACAAAATTTGGAGACAGTTTATAGAAGCTAGGCTATAAACTTGGAAAATGCTATTTTCCAGCTGCAGGACAGTTACACCTTTAATTTAGCCAAGGCTGAATATACAGAGAAGACCAACCCTTGCTTCAGAAAGTTCCCCATACAAGGGAAAACACAATGGAGTGACTAGCAGGAGCATCTGGAGGGATGTGTTTAGAAGAAGTAACGAAACAGTCTGACTCATCCAAAAGTTGGATATAATTGGGCTGAATGAGAATTACTGAGCAAGGAAAAAAGTGGGTTTTAGAAGGAAAATATACAAATAGCCTATATTTTACTTGACTGTCTGTGGATGCTATATGCTTTTGGATAAATTGCTACAAAGCACTATGATCTGAAATGGCTGCTTTTGGTCACTTCCAACCAGCTGCTGTTCACAATAGCAGTAGTAGAAAAGGAGTCAGATTAAGAAGTGTGGTTAGATTTACAGGCAGCAGGGATTTGCCACCTGGGGATCTAGTCCTTGAACATCTGGCCCATGACATTCAACTTTAAAAGAGGTGTTGGAGATCACTTTGGACTGAAAGGGATTAACTGCCTTCTTGACCCATAACTCTGAGAGAAGGTGTCTGGCACAATGTCAGGTAATGGGAGCTGTCTGTGTGCTGTAGTTAGTAAAGGTTTTCTCTATCCCTACTCACAGAAGAGAAGTGGGAAGGCACTGGCAATAACACTGTTTGTCATTTCCTCACTACAGGGAGGTACAAGTCTCCTTCCTGAACTTCCCCCTGATATCAAATTCAAATACATCATGTAGTTTGATCTCAAATATTGATAGAGAACTGTCAGACTGCAATGATTTGTTCAATCTTTATCTTTATTTTTGGACTCTGTCTTCTCAGGTTTTAGATCTACTTATGGAACAGAAACCCCATTGTTCCCATAGTAAACATTGCTCCCCTATTTGGGGTGTTGATAAACTGCCTGCATTTATTTGTTTCACTCTAATGTTATTCATGGATTCTGTCAGATTCATATAGGCTTTTAAATGCATAAATATTTAGTTAACAAGGAGATTTCATGTTGTTACTGTGTCCATATATCTTTGTCTTTTTGGGAGAGTAGGAGAATGTCATTTTACACTGAAGTATTTTATTTCTCTGCAATACAGACAAACTAGAGTTAATCTTGCTTTGATGCTAGAGAGTGGACAAAACAATCAGAACTGACACCTGTAACTAGACAATGTGATTGCTAAATGTGACGCCGTGCAACAACTGGGCATTATTAGATCACAGGCTTAGATCCCAATGCTGGAGGTAACAACTGTATTCAAAAGTGTCTGGTATGTTTGGTGAGAAGAGGTTGATGCTTCCTGTTACACTTGGACCCCACCCCTGCTCTCTGTGAATTTTGTTGTTCTAGTTCCTTCTCTAGGGGCTGCATAATCAGACTATTTGTTTTATAATATTAGCACATCTATAATTTACTATATACTCTGTAGTGGTGTCATGTAACCTATTCTTGTTACCCTCTTAGAAAGTACCTTCCTCTTAAATGAGATGTGGTCACTTTCTACAGGTGTTGTGTTTGAGGACAGTGAGCTATACTGGGATCTCTGGTCTTATTAGCACTGATTTGTTAATCTGGATAGTGTGAAGTTTAACATTGTATGACTGAGGATAAATTAATTGTGAAACTAAACATATTAATTTTAATATTGTAAAGTGCTAGTAATAGAAATAACCTGTCATGTTATGATTGAACTATATAGATGCAAAAAATGTAGTAGAATCAATTTTAATTTCATACAGCTCAATCTTCCCCATCCGTTTGTATGGCCAGCTATATACTACCACTCAATAATAATGACAAGACCTATCCGTGTGCTTAAATTTAAATATACATGTATATGAATTAGATTATATCACAAAATTTCAGCATATTTTTAAATTAGAGACTGAGCACAGTCCCCTTGACTTCCAGCTAGGTACTTCTAGAGGCCAAAATTGAGCATATGGTTCAATCCTTGCACCTTCTTATGTCTTCCATTGAATAATCTAGTAATGGATTCTCAGATGGAATTTCAGATTAAAGCACTGAACTGTGAGAACAGTCAGCTATTTCTGCTTGGCAAGTTTTGTGCATATAAATCTATTCTGAGCATCATCTATGCAAGAAGGAGGTTTGACAAGAAATAAAAAAAATAATTCATAAAATAAAACTTATAAGACTTTCTTCTGAGGAAGAGCTAGGATCTTTGCCTTAGGTGGGCCTATTTATCACAGAGCAGGTCTCCTTGTGTCCTCATCCCTTTGCCCCTGGGAAATTAAGGACTCAGAGGAATGATGCCTTGTTGGGTCCTCTCCTGGGGCTGTCCCAGGAGAGCCTCAGCCCTGGTGTTTGGGTGTGACACCTATCAGGATAACTGGGATCCACGGCAAATTCTATGACAAGAACCCACATTTTATATCTCTCTCTAGAAACATTTATCCTATATCTTCCACTACTCCTGATCAGTCAGAGAAGGAGAATAGAATGAGGCTGTTGGTGCTATTTGTGTTTGTGGGAGTGCTGAGTCCTGGCTGAGGGAAGGAAACGAAATTTAGTAAAATCCTCTGCTCACAAGCAGTCAAGGTGGAATTTGGAATTTTTGTGGATGGGAAACTTTCTGTTCTACATTCTTCTCCTATTTCCAAAAGCACATTCCCTCCCTGGTCTTTTTAATTTCACAATAGAGGACAGTAAATCCATTAGGTAGGTTAGCATTAAAATGTAGGAAAACAATCTAATTGGGAGTTTAAAAATCCACAAGCATTTTTTCTTCAGTTTAACTCAAGTTTAATCACAAATTCAATACTGCAACTGCATGTGCAGTAATGTAGCTTGCCTACTATGTAATGATTTTCAATTAAAAATATAATCCTTGGATTTATTTGTATAATAGTGGAATTACAGCATATTTGAACTTGATTTTGAAAGAACTGCTATACAACTATATACAGCATTTGTCCTTCTGGTGACCCTTTCTTTTTGTGATTGCAATTTTGACAGGTGCTTTTGCTTCAGGCTACTCAGACACTTTACACTATTAACTGTAGTGACATTTTTCTCTCTTGAATTGTTCCAGGAAAAAAGCTTATGAGAAAGTTCGACTTTCCTTTTGTTTCTCTGTATGTCTTAAGGGCTTAATATTAGTGCCATGGTGACAACCAAAAAGTTAACATTCACCCCTAATGTCTTCAGAAGTATATCTGTTATGACACAGCTATTTCAATGGGTTATGAAAAATTCGATAATGTGTGTCAACATATGTGGAAATTACCAATAGTAAACAGTCACCAACAGTGAAATGGAATCACTGTTAATATTAGGATCCTGACCTTGATTTGCAGCCCAAAGAAATGTTATCTTCTTTTTATCCATTTCAAGTGACTTTCCATCAGATTTTTGAGCTATGATTAAAGAAACACAGAGGACTTAGGTAACTATGACAGTAATCTTAGAATCATTTGGAAAAGATATCTTAAAAACCATTTCCCATTTATTTAATCAGACACAACACTGGTTTTAGTAGCTCAAGCTGCATTTCATGGGAGACACCTACTACATAGAGAGTTTTACCTTTTTTTTCTTTTCTGTTTAATTTTCTTTTTTTTTTTTTTTTTTTTTTTTTTTGTCTTTGAGTAATCTCTTTTATTATGCTGAACAGGTAAACAGCACTGGAATTTCTGTAAATCAAACTGTTTTTATCTGCCACATTTACTTCTATCAAATATGCCATAAAACATTTTATAGTTGTTGGAAGTTGAGAAAGTAATTGTCCACTGAAAGCTTGATTATACTCTGGAGCTGAGAATCTAATCATTTTTTTTTTTTTAATTTTTTTTAATGCTACTGGGTTAAAAGGGATTTTGCTTACGTGAATAAATTAATTCAGTGGTTATTTAGAAAAAATAAACACCAACAAATAAAATCAAAATAAAACCCGAGCACTCTTTTTCATTCAAGTGACATACAAATGTAAATCAACATACATGGAATTTTAAAATATTTCCTAGCCTGATGTTATGAGGCTAAATCACATTTTACATGTCCTTTATTTGAATTAGTGTCTCAAAAGCAGTAGTTACTTCTCTACTTAACACTATTTTCCTTGAATAAATGTATTTTCTTTATCTTCTGTCTGTATGTATATATATGTATAGCTATATAAATATGTATATGTTTAGGTATCCATTTTGTCTTATACTTCTTTGCATTGTTATTAAGCATCCTAGTAAGACTGCTGATGCTGAATGATTTTTTATTTTTATGCTAGAACGATTCTGACACTGAAAATATGTTGCTTGAAACTTCTCTGTGGTAAATGGATAATGTGTAGAGGGTGTCTATTCCAATGTTTACCTCATTAATCTGGCTCCAAGGAGACCTGAATATTATTCTTTGCTCCAACATGGGTATCCTATTTGGCCCTTGGCAAGTTGCTGTTCCTATGTATCTCCATTCTGAAAGGTGCCAAATGATCGAGGATGCATGTTTATCTCTCCTGAGAGGGGGCAGGGTAGGTAGAGAATAGGAACAAAGAGGAAGCTTTTGAGGATAAATATTCAAGCATGACAATAATCAGGTTATGCTAGATCTCCCCCACTTCCCCAGCCACCCTCCTCTCCCCCACAAAAGAAAAAAAAAAAGAAGAAAAAAAAAAAAAGATCAATGTCATATTATCTGCCTTGCAATTTTTGTAGACTGATGCTCCACTGTTGTCTGTCTGGTACTGTTAGTGATACTACTGTAAATCTGACAAAAATGCCATCAATCCATTCCTGCAGGAATACCTAGCTGGTGGAGTATAAAAAAGCAAACATTAATTTTTAGTCTGTTGTAGATACTATAACTTCATAACTCATTAATAATTTTTGGCTTTATTCCTCCTATGCCAATGATACATCCAGTTGTGTTTCTGATATTTGATTTGAGTGGGATGTCCTGTAGTGCTATGAATCACTCATCATTTTGTGAGTTAAACTGGTGTGTCTGGATATATTGAACCAACATCCTCCTGGAAATCATAGAGGTTTGATAGCATTGTTAAGCAGCCCTAAGAAAAAAAAAATCATGCTGCATATAGGTCACTGGCAGAAGGTTTATCTTCATATAAAATTTATTTTCTATATCTTTTATATAGATACCTTTGGGAAGCTATCTACATCTATCAGAAGCTACTAAGAAAGGGACAGGGGATGGTGTTATAAATGAGTCTTCCTGTGGCAATAAAGGTAGTTACTTCAGCCATATATTGCACTATATTGAAATAATAGTTCACTAGTTAATATATGTATAACCCATTATATATTTCTTTTTGTATTTCAGGTAATTCTTTTCACTGTACTGAACAAAACTTCAACAGTATTATGAACTCATAAGCAAAATGCCTCCACAATATCTCAGAGAATGTAACCAGTCATCTGTCATGATAGAAAAATATTTTATTTAAATCAGTATTTTAAAAACTCTATGCCCAAAGAAAAGTTCCTAAATCTGTTTTTAAGCACTTAAATAAAGGAAGCCTTGTTTACACAGACACTAATAACTTCTTCTGTGCAACAGAGCTGTGCTGTTCACATACATGGAATGGTGTGTTACTCTTATTAAAATGTTAGGCAAAGACAAGGCAGTGAAGAAATCGAAGATGACAAACATTTCTGAAAGTTTTCTTTTTGATGATTTCTGTGTTTGCCTTTTCTTTCTGGATGTAATCTATGTCCAACAGATTTTATTTTTCCTTTACACCCTGATAATTCTCATCAAAATAACTATTTATTTCCAACAAAACAGAGGATGAAGGGAATATGTTTCCATTCTATTCTAATGCCTGGAATTTATTTTTAAAAGTAACCTCCTTTCATATAAGGCTGTTATTTTATATGAAGATCCTACATCAGAAGTACAATGACAGAAATGTCATTTGCAGCAAGAAGTAAAAAAGAATGTCATAACTTAAGTAGACCTGAAATTAAATATCAATAACTTAAGAAGGAAATGATTTAGTTTTTCTGTGTCACCCTTGCCTTTCTCACTGGAAGAACTGGCTTTACCTCAATGCAATCATAAAATTTTTAGCTTAATAGCAAGAAAACTGGCAAGTTCTTATAACACAGCAAAAGGTAAAAATGATTAAGTGACTAGGCTATCGGATATTAAAGAGATTAATAGGCTTTTTAATGGCTGTATGAATTAATTTACATGAATGATACCTGGAACCTAAAGAAGAATGAAAAGCTCTTAATGCCAGCATAAATGATCTGTATTCTTTTAAATGATCATACACTGAAAAACAAAAGGGAAAATCCTTTGATGCAAATGTCACCTTTACCAAAATTCCCAAGTTCATAGAAAGTCTAATTAAGGTACTGGCCACAACAGCACTGCTAATGATTTTCTAAAAGGTCTCATCATTCTTTGAGTGATCACAGGATGATTAAGCAAGGTTGTTTTAAAACAAATAGTCATTCTTCTGGTTTTGTACTTGATTCTGGTGCCACTGTGATTGCTAATTATAAAGACTCTGTTGCATCTTATTTGTAATCTTGAAAACACAGTAGTTTCAACATCATAGCATGTATCTTTTACCAGATTATCTAGATATCTTAGATTGTGCTTCAAGCTCATCCCATGTTTCTGTCATGATAGGACACCTACTTCATCAGTTCATTCATAAAAATTATTGACCTTTTTGAAAACTCATTCTCTTTGTACTTTCAGTCATCTAGTAAGGTGTTATGATAATATTATGATCTGTAGGAGGTCTTACTCATCATCATCTTCACTTGTTAGAAGAACAGAGATGGTTTGAAGACTGTGTCATCTGAATGCATCTCTCCATGCTTCCCCTCCTTTTTGAGAAGAGCTTCATACCTCTGAGTCACTGGGTTGATCTTCTTAGGATGTGTCACATGGCCTACACATGAACAGAAAGAACACAGGAACTAATTTATATGTGTAAAGTAATGCAACACTGTATGCATGCTGACTCTGTGATAGGCAAATTGTACAGAAACCTCCATAAGCAATGGGGGTCAAAAAAGGAGGAAAAAATATCCCAAATAAATTATTTCTTTGCAGTAACATTTTTCTTCAGATTTACTTCTGGCAAATGGATTTCATTGGCACAGATGACCAGAGCCAGGTAAACTGCAATTCGACTGTACTTTGCTTTTCTGCATCTTGATCACAGCCATAGCGATGCAAGATTATTTCTATATAGAATTAGAGCAGTACTGAACATCCCCAAGCTTGACTAAGCTTTTTTGAGGCAGTCAAAGTGTCAAAAAAAAGTCTTAAAACCTGCTATACAATTTAAGAACATAATTCCAAAACAGGATTTTGCAAGTTTTCAAAAAATGATTATAAGAGAATTATCTTACAACCTAGTCTCACAGAAGGACTTAGAATTTGGAGCCCTTGAATATGGGTCTTGAGTTAGCTCATAGTTTCCTAGGGATTATAAGGTGGGAAGGCTATGGGAAGAATGTTAAATGAGAGTCACTGTAGTCAACACTCTCAATAGAGGAGACATGCTACCTGGCCTAAGAGAAAAGGGGTTGGAGAGAAGCAGCTCATCATTTAGAAGTAGGAATCATCTCACCTAATGGTAGATGTTTATAAGATCACAGAATCATAGAATCATAGAATCATAGAATGTTAGGGGTTGGAAGGGACCTCTACAGATCATTGAGTCCAACCCTCCTGCCAGGGCAAGCTACATAGGAATGTATCCAGGAGGGTTTTGAAACTCTCCAGAGGAGACTCCACAACCTCCCTTGGCATCCTGTTCCAGTGCTCTGTCACCCTCACAGGAAAGAAGTTTCTCCTCATGTTGAGGTGGAATCTTCTATGCTCAAGTTTATACCTGTTATTCCTTGTCCTGCTACCGGGCACTACAGAAAAGAGATTGGCCCCTTCCATTTGATACCCACCCCTCAGATATTTGTAGACATTAATAAGATCCCTTCTCAGTCATCTCCTCTTAAGACTAAACAGTCCCAGTTCTCTCAGTCTCTCTTCATAGGGGAGATCCTCAAGTGCCTTAATCATCCTCATAGCTCTCTGTTGGACTCTCTCCAGTAGATACTTGTCTTTCTTAAACTGGGGAGCCCAAGACTGAATACAGTATTCCAGGTGTGGTCTCACATGGGCAGAGTAACGGGAGAGAACATCCCTAGACCTGCTGGACACAATTTCCTTAATGCATGCCAGGATGACATTGGCCTTTCTGTTCACAAGGGCACATTGCTGTCCCATGGACAACTTACTATCCACTAGGATTCCAAATTTTTTCTCCTTGGTGCTGCTTTCCAGCAGGACAACCCCTAATCTGTACTGGTGCCTGGTGTTATTCCTTCCTAGATGCCAGACTCTACACTTGTCCTTACAGAGCTTCAAGAGGTTCACCTTTGCCCAGATCTCTAGCCTGTTCAGATCTTGTTGGATAGCAACACAGCCTTCTGGTGTGTCAGCCACCCCTCCCAGTTTCATATAATTCGCATACCTCATCCAAGTAACTGATGAAGATATTGCACCAAACTGGACCCAGTACTGATCCCTGGAGAACACCACTGGCCACAGGCCTCCCACTTGACTCTGCGCCACTGATCACAACCCTCTGAACTCTGTTGTTGAGCCAGTTTCCAATCCTCCTCACAGACCAATTGTCTATGCCAC
>WUAM01000259.1:688000-716910 GCA_024336885.1 Actenoides hombroni | reverse complement strand
TCCCTTCCCTTCCCTTCCCTTCCCTTCCCTTCCCTTCCCTTCCCTTCCCTTCCCTTCCCTTCCCTTCCCTTCCCCTTCCCTTCCCCTTCCCCTTTCCCATTTTCTCTAATATGACACTCCACAGTATGTATCCATTATTAACTGCACTCCTGGGAGTTGTCATCCAAAAGTAAATGAATTTGTAAATAAGTGATTGAAAATATTGTCTCAGAAGCTCAATCCTTGATCTGCTAGCTTGCCATAAATTAATTTTGTTTATATTTATTAGAAAAGCCTATACTACTATGAAGCCTGAAATGTGTATTGTACACAATGCTCTAAAATTTACAAGACCAGATCCTTGGTCCAGAGTTTTGCTCTCGGTTTCACTACAATGTCTTCAATGGTCATCTAATAATTACTTCTCTCCCTCTCATTCTCTCTGTTCCAAGAATAGTTTTTAAAAAGGAAAATAATAAACTTACAAGGTGTGACTTGCAAGAAACAGTAGTGGTGATTTCTTTGAATATGGAGATGGATCAATGTATCTGAACTATACCATAGAAAACTATGTCCTAGTTACATTAATGAAGACCCACTAATCCAGAGGATACATGCAAAGCTGAAATTGCCGGTCACTGCACGATATCCCACAATAAGGTTATGTAATTGGAATACCTTCACAGAATCAATATGCAAAGGAAGAACAATTAAGTAGAGTCATTTAGAAAAAAACAAATTAGTCTGTTCTTGACCTTCATTTAACAAGAAAGGGACTGTGTCACAGCAGCAATTTAATACAGTAGTTTCTTGCAGAAACTAACACAGATTATGGCAGAACATAATTTCAAATGAGAAAACATGTAACAGGACAAATTTATTCAGTATTAGATGGCAATTGATGCATGAATTGCAGGAAGAGAGAGAGAACCAAGTTAATGAAGTGCCCTGGAAGAATTTCAAAAAGTAAAACTCAGGAGATAGAATTCTCTTAAAAGGTTGCTTCAGGATGGGCTGTTTAAGATGTAGTAGGATTTCCATACTTTCTAAGAGGAGACAGTAATTCTCTCCCTGTAGATTGTGAGTTGACTAAGATTTTATGTCTTTGCTTCTATTAGTTCAAAAAGAAGTTACCTGCAGGGCTTGCAGGAAATCCCTTCCTCCTCATTGACTCCAGGGGAAAAAGGAATGAAGAAAAAGTTTAAATTAGTTTTTGGGTGTTTTTTTTCTTTTTGTTCTAGGCATTAAGCAACTGTATTGTAAGTTCTAGCTACTGGATACAACTGAGATTAAAGTGGAGAAAGGGAATAAAACAGGGTGCCAGACAAATTGACTGACTGTGTCTTCTTTCAAAGAAGCTATCAGATCCCAGCTGGAGGATGAATAATAGTCAGTCAAATACTTGCCAAGCAGTATTTAGCTCACATAATCGTATCCTTTTTGTTTTTTTTTTTTTTTTGTGCTGTTCTATAAGATATATAGCCTTTAGCTGCTTCTTTCTGAACTGCATGGATAAAATGTATAATTAAGGTTAAGTTGGATGAGCACCCAGAATATGAAGACTGCCAGAATGGTTAAGATCAGGGCAGTCCCCCGAGATGCAACAGTGATGTGAAATGGTTTTCTTCTTCTGCCTTACAATGTTTGGAAAAAGCTCCATTTTTCATGTTGCTTTGCCATGTTTGGAAAGAAATGTTTTTCAGCTACTCAGGAACATTTCTGTTAAGTTCTGGCAGACAGTTGCTTCACTCTTTTCTGCTGCTGTCAGGCATTCTGGGCCATTGGCAGAAAAAGAAGTTTCTTAATTTCAGCAGTTTTGCCCTTTTCCAAGAAAGAGAGGGAATTATCCACCCTAGGCACACTCTCCTGATATAACAGCAGAGGCTGTGGAAATTTCATGTATATTTGTAGATGGGGTGAGTAGGAGGATGTTTAAAAGGATGGTTACAGTATGCTGTTGTTTGAATCACAGAATCATAGAATGGTAGGAGTTGGAAGGGACCTCTGGAGATCAAGTCCAACCCTCCTGCCAGCGCAGGAACACCTAGGGCAGGCCACACGGTAACATATCCAGGCAGGTCTTGAAAGTGTCTAGAGAAGGAGTGTCCTGGGCAGCCTGTTCCAGCTCTCTGTCACTCTCACAGTGAAGAAGTATTTCCTCATGTTGGGGTGGAACTTCCTGTGTTTCAGCTTGCTACCATTACCTCTTGTTCTATCACAGAATCACAGAATGTTAAGGGTTGGAAGGGACCTCGAAAGATCATCTAGTCCAACCTCCCTGACAGAGCAGGGCACAACTCAAAAGAGACCAAGCCCCGTCACTTGACACCCACCCATATTTGTAAACATTAGTAAGATCCCCTCTCAGTCTTCTCTTTTACAGGCTAAACACCCTCAATAGCCAAAACTCTTCTTATAGAGTTTTGGGCTACAGCAAGGTACATGGATGAGATGAGAAGCAGATGCAGACAAAGCTGAAATTTGGCAGCCGTTGCTGAATCCGGACACATGGGAGTAGATGTTGGGAGAGCTGTTCCTGCAAACACCTAGAGATAAGTTCTTCTAGACAAGGAAACCCTTGCATAGGGAAGGCCAAGCTAATAAATGCTTTTAACTGTGCAATGAAACACCATCTAGGGCCTCACTCAGTTCACTCACCTCTTATAACAGACTAATCACACTTTTTTGTTTTGTTTTGTTTTGTTACATTTAACATCTGCAGTAGTCACTAACGTGCTTTGGAATTCCATCTACTTCAGTGTTGGTTAATTCAGAAAATACCTTGGTCAGGTTTGTTGCCTCAGCTTCCGCAGCCGACTGTTTCAGGAAACAGCCTGGTTCTGTAGAACATTTTGAAATGCTGTTGTCTGCGAATGACCGGTAATAAAAGTGCAATGGATATAAAAAGGCAATATAAATCATAGATGTGCAAAATAAACCTCTATACTGAGCAATCAGTTCCCTAAGATCTTAATATTCCCAGTTTACACCGTAAGAGTATAATCAATGAAACATTAAGTCCTTGAAATATGAGTCTGTGTTTTCATCTTTCCTACAATATATTTGAGACAAAATCTAACAGCTGACATGTTTTAACAGGACTATTTCTTAGGATGGAAGATCAAACTACACCACAAGAAAAAAAAAAAGAAAAAAGACAGACACTAAACCAAAACCAATACAGAAGTTTTGATTGATAGGGAAATAGCCAAGTGGTGATGGTAGGTGAAAGAGACGATGAGAGAGAAGACTCTAAGAAAAATTTATAAATATGAAACCCCCACACTTTTTTGTCATCAAACCTATCATCGCTTTGTTCTGTTTGTTTTATACTCCCTGTGTTACCAACACTGCTTTGATAACTTCATCAGGTTCTGACTAGAATCTCTTCCTGTCACCATCACTATCATTTCATGGGTGAAATCATGCCCTGCAAGGTCCAAAATTCAACTCATGGGTTACATGGGTGACAGGGTATAGCAGTTCTACTAGAAACAATTCTGTAAAAAACCAATATTCTGAAATATTACACAGTATTTCCACAGTATAACTCCTTAGTATAAATATTAAAAAAATATTTCTGTGCTGTCCATTTCAATATAGAAAAAAATTAAATGCTAGAATGCAGTGCAGCTTAACTGTATAACTGGGAGCGAAAGGTTCAAGACACAGTACGCAAAATGATAGTATTTCAGAATTTATTTAAAAAAATAATTTTGAAGTTGACATGTACAAATTATTTTTATTATTCAATTAATTGTCCAGAAATTACATCTATTTTATGAATTATCCAGTGCGTCTTTTATCTCTTTTTGCTGTTTTTTCATTTGGCTACTCCTGTTACACCTATTTCTGATAAGTTAAGTTACCTTCACAGTTTTCACATTTGCTTGACCTTTTAGACATTGCTTAAAGAATTGTGAAATAATATCATCTGAAAAAGGATGGAATTTCATATTGCATGATTTACATTTAACACACCCAGAAATGCCTTTCTTGTCTGAAAATGTGAGAAAAAATGGAATTGAACAATTCAAAGTGCACCTGCTGTACAGGTTATTTCCCTTTAAAATGATATCTCATGTCAGCATGGTTACTATAAACAATAGTCTTTCTTACAGTGATAAGATAGTACAAGCAATTTGCTCAGCACCAAAGGTACTCAGGACATGAGTGTGACCTACACTAATGAAATCATGTTTAACATAGTGATTGTAGATATTATAAAGCCAGTATATTAAATGCCATAACAATAGCCTGACTATTTGCACTGACTATTACCCTTAAATGAAGAAAAAGTTTAAGTTAATGTAGAATGTACATTTGAGTGAAGTTGAAATGCTTTCGTCATGCTCCAGGCTGTATATTTCAGAAAAGGAAGTCTGAGAAATATAAAGGTTCTAAGATACCTAATTCCACTTGTGTAGGGTTTTTTTTATTCCTTCTGAATTCTTACCTTGACAGTGTTTTTGACTGAAGAAAATAGGTTCAGCCTGTACAGGTTACCTGGTGCTTTTCAGTACAAGACCCCATGTTTAGTCTACTTTAATTCTGCTAAATTGAGGTTAAAATCTGGGTTGAAATCCTCCATGATTAATGTCTGTTCAGAGCACAGATCTTTGGAAGCAATTCCACAAAAACTTAGCTATTGTTTCGTTTGTGGTTTTTGTTTGGTTGTTTGTTGTTTTGTTTTGGTTTTGTTTGTTTGTTTGTTTGGTTTGTGGGGTTTTTTTTGTTTTGTTTTTTATGATTAGAAAAGAGCATATTGCTTTGTTTCTTAAATTATTCTTATGTGTTTCATTAAGTCTTTAGTGCCTCCAATGTAGTTGGATCTGGCAGAGGACAGTAGATGCCTTGGACTCCTGGATGGGATTTCTGCTGAGTTGGAGAAAATATACCTGTATATGGTTATGCTATTACCTTCTTGGGTGATACTTTTCAACACTCATTAAGTCAAGCTCTTTAGAAACATCATCTGCATGAAGCCTGCATCATCTTTCCACCACACCTACCCTAAGCACAAGCTCTGTGTGCATGTGTGCAAAAGCCATCCTCCTCACAGCACTACCTCGGTTCCTTTCTCCAACTAAAAGAGGTCTTGCTGCTGGTGCTACCACTGTGCTGGGCAAAAGAAGTTTAAGAGGAGATCTTACTTTTGGCATACTCGCCTTTCCTGCAGACTCAATAAAGTTAAAATTGGGCAAAGGCTGTGTCTTTAGATTGTAAAGTGAAAAGTTTGTATCATAAAGCTGGAATTTTGAACAGATTAAATGGCAGCCTTAATTCTTTGGTTTATTACTTTCCCAGAGTTGCTTATAATCCTTTTACCTGTATTGATTTTGATGCAATATGCTTTTACATATGGCCATGATATGAGCTAGGCTTCTGCTCAGACAGGACCTCTCTGGTATCAGTGAGGAAGTCTATATCTAATAGGTTATTATAGGATATGGGTTGATATTTAAAAATGCAGTAATGTTGCTGTGACAGACTTCAGAAATATTAATAACAGGTCAGAGTACTCATCATGAGATCAGAAGCAATATACATTAAATGTAGGAGATTTTTCTGACATTATTTACTCTTTTCTCTCTTTCTATGTCTATTTTATACCTTGGAGCATATATGACTTTTATTAATTTTCAATAATTATGTCTATATCTGTCTAGTCCTGGTAACAATTTTTATACTTGCTTTATTTTCCTATTGATGTTTTGTCTATGTTTCACAGGAATGAAGTCAGATATGAGGAAGTTGACATGAGGAGTTTAGTTTTTCTATTTAGCTGAATCATTCTGGATAGTGTGACCAGAAGCTGGAATACATTTTGATGTTTACAATGGCATGATGCAGGCTTTTCAGACTACTTTTTTTAATACTTTTTTTTTGCAGTAGTATTCTGCTAATTCTGATAATTACTAGAATGAATCTTTAGAGAAATTCCTGTGCTGACTCTGAGGTGTCAACCTTGAGATGCAATATCCACTTTGGATCCTTAAAGGTCCTTCTGGAAACTTGATCTGTATTTAATTGTATCCTTTGACCAATGGAGAGTGACATTCGTCCTTTTTTTTTTTCTGGAAGGGCCACTTTTGTCATAAAAAGAGTGGTTTAGGTTAATCCACGTAGATTAGATAACTAGCCCAGTCCTGGAAATGTAAGTAAAGCATTGATAATGCACTCTGGTTTCTTTAACAAAATGTTTCTACTGCAATAATCACCTAAAAAGTATTGAAATAGCTTCACAAGACATGTCTGTGCTATGTGATGTACCTAAGAGCATTCATAAGGCATGTTTGTGCCATGCAACGTATTTTAGAGCATGATCAGGAGAGTGACAGGAATAAGATGTCTCCTTTTCTCTCTCTGTCCTTTTTTTTTTTTTTAATTAAAAATCTAATATATTTTATAATGTATGGCAATTCCTCCATATATGTGAGCCAATGATTTCTTTAAAAGCAAACTTTATTCACTCAAATTTGTAAAACATTTTGTATCAAAGTGTCAATAATTTTCATATGCCCCTTGATTTCAAACAATTTTTGGATAATTATCTTTTTAATGTTAGGACCAAAAATTAATGAGATAACTGAAAATTTGAATAAGCCTTTATTTCATTCTGCAGTACAACCTGCAAGTCTTTCTCCCCTCTGCAGGAGATGGAAGCACACAGGACCACTTCTTCTCAACAGATAAGTCTCAAAATCATTGTGTCTACTGCAGAACACAACATTCATCTTTACTGCTTTTCAAAAACGAGCTTCACATTAGAGAAGAAATGTTATATACATACATTGATATAGATTATATAGATAGAGATAGATATAAATATAGATACATAAACTTTGACTCTAACCCCTGGTGTAAATTTGTGATTCAAGCAGAGGCTTCAAATGTTTTATTTTCATTTCTTGGAAAGGACACAATAAAACCCAAGTTATGACTGCAAATGGAAGTATATATTTTTGCAGTAGGCCCCTGCAGATCAGTGAAGTCAGCTGCTACTTACAGTACAGAGCTTTTAAAGAATTTTATTGCAGTACCAATGGCTCTGTGCATAATGGTGGTTTACACTTGAATAAAAAATAATTGCAGATAATGGTTCTGTCAGCATGAACGGATTAGGGGTCTCAGCAGCGGTTCTATCATTGCAGCGAAAATACTAATTTAAAATCCTGCATCCTTTCCTTTGACCTTATGCCTCATTACTTTAATGGCATTAAGAGTTAATTTCTAGCCAAGTTATTTATTTATTTATTTATTTGCTTATTTTGTTACTTTGCTTGGTATATTGCATTGAATTTTTCATAGAGGAGATTTATCTCTCTTAAGACATTTGGCATTTTATGGTTTAGTTCTAGAAAAGCTGGCTGCGTTTTACCAGTTTGAGGGCTGGCAATGAGCAGATGGTGAAAGATTTGGGTAATCACTTGGAATGTAAGGGGAATGCAAAGACTGAGGTCAAACCAGCCTCTTCACATGAAGGAAAAGAGGAGGGATTCCTTCTCTCATCTTTTCATACTTTGCCCCTTTGATAAGAACATATGAAATAAGCTTTTCTAGTAACTATATTATATTAATATAATGTATTAATATATTACATGATATTATGTTAATATAATAAACATATATTATTTATAAATATAGTGTTCATATTGTCTCATACCAATTGTGTAAAATTATTTTTTTCACATGCAGTCTCCTATTTAAAAATATGAACTACCGGTGACACTTTCAGTATCATTTATTCTTGTGATTTGAAAACTGTTTTGCATAGAAATTAAGGAACTAAAGTATGCTCATAGGAATAAGATATTCCACAGCACGTCCTGTGAGTCCATATCAGGAGTCTCCATAGAGAAGAGAAGAATTCAAGGGAAGTTTTTTACCTTCTACTGAGAAAAATGCATAACATTTAATGTTTTGCCTTAGCTGTTGATGTCTATTCTACTTTCCCTGCAGATTAGCATGACTGAGTACTGCTGGTGGAGGATCTCTGCTACCAAGTAAAGGAGCTGTGGGAAGAGGTCAGCACACCGTGCAGTATCAGGGATGATGAGAAAGAGCAGCTTGATCTCCTCTGAGACCCTGCAGCTTCAAGAGTCTGAATCCCCTCTGCTGTACTGCAAGAGAAGGCAGTCTGTGCTTATCGGGTTGGGAAATGGAGACTCCCATGATGGTGAAGGCTGGGAGGTGGTGGCCCCAGGAGGTTGGCTCCGACTCCACTTGCAGATTTGCAACTTGCAGAATAGGACCAGAGAGGGAGCTGGAAGCTGTGTCCAGTGAAGCATCAAATCCAGCTGAGATTAAGCCCTGCAACAGTACCTTGATCGTGTTACAAGAATTAATCTGAGTTATTTCCTAAAAACAAATTTCTGATGGGTTTCTGACATATAAAAACTTCAGAAAAGTTAATCGGAGTATAAAATGAATATTTGATCAGAAAAGGAAGATTGTAAAAAAAAATAAATCAGTTCTTATCTTGAAATTTAGTTTCCTAATGTTAAAAACTGATGTAAGTTTAAAAAGGTTTTTAGCTGACTATGAACTAAAATACACTGAATGGAATGAAATCTAAACAGAATCAAAGTTAATAGAGATGTCACTCCCTGCTTGTAATATAAGATAGTGAGCAAAAACAAGTAAAGAAATTTAAAAAATCTTTAAAAAAAACAAGTGTGCTGAACATTGTATTAAATATTTTAATGTCTGATCTGCTTTTAAAGTTAGGAAGTAAGAAATTTTATTAAAGGAAATTTCTCTATGGCTCTTAATTCTTTCCTGAGTACAGGCAGTATTTGTCTCTGCCTTTTAGAGGTCCTATCCAAATAAAGGACTGCTTCCTAATTCACTTCTCTTACTTTGCCGGTAGGAGAGAAGAGAGACAGAAAAAAACCAAAAAATAAAGGCAGGAGGAAAGAATTGCAGGAATGAAAGAAACCAGGACAGAGCAGAAAAAAATTGAATCAAATTTCCAGTCAATGAAATGAAATAGAAAAGAGATGTAAGGAAAAGTGAATAACCACGGGCAAAACTGTGCTGCCCCTGGTGAAGTCAACCAAAGCTGCTTCTGAGAACATGATGGATGCTTAAGAACTGCAGGAATCAGTCCACAGATTGTCAGAACAGTTGAAACAAAGCTCATGGAGAGAAGAGAAAAAACGGAATGTAAGGAGATTGAAAAAAGCCCGAGGGGAAATTGAGGAGAGATATGTGTAGAGAGAGAATCAGTAAAAGACAAAACCAGAAAGAGACAAGCCAGATTCTCAGCAGAGACTGACAATTTAACCCATTTTGTGGGCTGCTCCTGTCAGAGCTCTTTGCGGAACAGTGGTAAATAAATGATAGAATTGTAACAAATGATAAAATATATTACATTTAGCATCAGTAGCAGGGTGAAATCTATACGACTGATCTGGAGTATTATTTCACCCCACATTTATTAGGGGAATTACATTTAGTTTCTGCTATAAAAACATAACAATTTGAGATTTTTAACTTTTTCCTTAGTATTAACTAATAGATTTGCTGTAAAAATGTCAGAAAAAAACCCAAACAAATGTAATATTGGGTTCTTAAAATTTATGTCTCACTTACATGTATGGTTTTGGTCCTATTTATCTGGAATTAATATCGTTAACTTTTTCCACATTTGATTTTTTCTATAATAATAATAATATTATATTATTATATAATATATAATAATGATAATTTTTAGAAATTGTGATAATTTGTTGATACCACATACACTGATTTTTTTTATTTTTATTTTTAAATAACTTTGTATTATTTTTTCAGTCATTTGTTAAGATTAGGTAGACATGTAAATTGCTGTTCACTGATGTAAATAATTGTGATTATACTAAAGCAAATGAAACTACGTGGATCCATTTTACACCTATCTTTTCAAGGATGATGTATGTTAGAGGTTATTTGGTTTGCAAATTTGCTGGTGAGAAAACCATGGAGAAAAACATCCTATAATGATAGCTATGAAAGAGGAAAAAATATTTTAAATGAGTAAATATCTGTTGCAAGCTTTAATGGGATTATGAAAAAATAATTAAAAACTAAGTAAGTTTGAAGTGAGGTTCAAATACAATTCTGAAATAGAAGTTAATTCTCGTTATGACACCAAATTTGAGGGTGACCTGAAGTCCATTGAAACAGATAGTAAAATTGTAATCCAATCATTAAAAGCCTTTCATTAAGCATTTTTGCATAGGTAGTAATTGCTCATAACCTTTAGAATCCCAGAACCTCTGAAAGTCAGTCACTTATGTAGGCAGGAATAAATATGGATTATTGCATCTAACTTCAGGCACTCATAATAGATAATGATGCTATCACTTACCATGTCAAAGGTCCACTGCTACACACCCCTACCTCCTATTAAGTATTCTTTGCTTTTGCCAACAGCTTTGAACTGAATCCAGAAACTTAAGATACCTGAAGTAACTGAACAGATTTTTGTTTTAGAGACCAAGACTTATCAGTTAGGATAAATTATCAGCAAGTAATTCATGTTCATAAAAAAAATATTCCATGTTTTCTGTGTGTATGTTATTCATGAAGAGGCTGTTGCATGATAAATGTTATTGTAGAGTAGTAGCTTGGTTGTTGGGTTGACATTCATGTGACAGTACTGAGGTTTCAATTATCTTCTTGCATCAATCAATCTTTTATTTTCCAACACTGTTGCCTGCAGTAATGTCACAGCTTTTCTGTCAGACAGGAGAACTTTGTGGGAAATGTTATTCATTACAGCTGCAAATCTGTCACTGTGCCTGGCATGGTTTGTTAATGACAACATTTATTTCAAAGAGCCGTGTTTCGCTTTGTTGCAGGAGAGTTGACTTTGTGATCATAAAATATAATGAAATGCCAAGAAGATGAAGTGAATGAAGTTTGCCAAAAATGCAGCTAAAGTGATTCAGATCTACTAAAAAAATTACACACACACACACAAATACACTCTTTATATTTTGTTGAAAACATTTAATCACTTACTAGAAGCATGAACATGGGCAGAGGAAAATTGTTGGTTAGAATACAGTATGTAGAACACGTGCACAAAACAGAAAGTTAGAGCTTCGTTTGGCTTCTTTAATCCATAGTACTCAAAAGAAAAAGACTTTTCAATCAATCTTTTAAAACAAATAAACATAGACGGTATCCAGCTCTTGTACTACTAATATTGAGTTGTCATCTTTCTCTCTCACCCCTTCTTAAAGGAGTGGAGCATCTTTCATGTGCGGAGAGACTGAGACTGCTGTGACCATTCAGCCTTGAGAGGAGAAGGCTGAGACAGGGAAGTATATAAATTACTGATGGACAGAAATAAAGAAGAGGGAGCCAGACAGCTTCTTGGTAGTGCTTGGATGAGAGGAATAGAGATAATGAATACACATTAAAAAAAAAAAAAAAAGGAGCAAAACAACAGAAAACTCCATATGATCATAAGAAAATGCTTCTTTACTGTGAGGGTTGTCAAACACTGGAGTACGTTGCCCAGAGAAGGGTCATGGAGTTGCCACCTGTGGTGCTACTCAAAACTTGAGAGGACACAGTGCTGTACAACATTTCCTAGCTGCCCCTGCCTGAGCATGAGGTTTGGATCCGATGACCTTGACTAATCTTGCTGGGGAAGCAGATGGAACAGATCATCTTGAGTACCATCACACACTACATGCAGGACAACCAGATTACCAGACCCAGTCATGGGTTTATGAAAAGTAGGTCCTGCTTGACTAAACTGATCTTCTACAGCATGGTCACCCTCTTAGTGGATGAGGGAAAGGCTGTGGATTTTGCCTATCTGGATGTTAGTAAAGCCTTTGACACCATCTCCAACAGCATTCTCCTGTTGAAACTGGCTGCTCATGGCCTGCATGTGTGTGTGCTTTGCTGGGTAAAAAACTGTCTGGACAGACAGGCCCAAACAGTGGTGATGAATTGAGTTAAATCCAGTTGGCAGCCAGTCATGAGTGGTGTCCCCCAGGGCTCGGTACTGGGCCCTATTCTTTATCAATCATCCAGATGAGGGCATTGAGAGCACCCTTAGTAAGTTTGCAGATGACACCAAGCTGGGTGAAAATGTTGATCTGCTTGAGTGTAGGGAGGTTCTGCAGAGGGATCTAGACAGACTTAATCAATGGACCTAGGCCAATTGTATGAGTTTCAATAAGGTCTAATGCTGGGTTATGCTCTTTGGCCACAACAACCTTCTGGCAGTGCTGCAGGGGTGGGGAGGAGTGACTGGAAAGCTTCTCAGTAGAGAGGGACCTGAGGGTGTTGACTGATAGCTGGCTGAACATGAGCCAGCAGTGTGCCCAGGAGGCCAAGAAGGCCAATGGCATCCTGGCCTGTGTCAGGAATAGTGTGGCCAGAAGGACCAGGAAAGTGATTTTACTGTGTTCAGTTTTGGGTTCCTCAATAAAAGAAGGACACTGAGGTACTACAGCATGTCTAAAGAAGGGCAAAGAAGCAGGTCAAAGTTCTAGAACATGTCATATGAGGAATGGCTGAAAGAATTGGGGTTGTTTAGCCTGGAGAAAAGAATGCTCAGGGGAGATGTTATTACTCTCTACAACTTTCTCAAAGGAGGTTGTAGAGAGGTGGGGCTTGGTCTGTTCGACTAAGTAGCAAGTGATCAAACAAGAGGAAATGGCCTTCAGTTGCACCAAGGGAAGTTTACATTGGATATTAGAAAGAATGTCGTTACTGAACAGGTTATCAGGCAGTGGAATGGTTTACTAAAGGAAGTGGTGAAGTCACTATCCCTGGAGGTATTTAAAAATCATGTAGACATAGTGCTGAGTGATATATGGTTTTGTCAAGGTCTTGTTAGTGTTAGGCTAATGATTGGACTAGATGATCTGAAAGGTCTTTCCCAGTCTAGGAAGTTCCGTGATTCTGTGACCTTCAGCATTCCATTCCAACCTCAACCATTCTGTGATTTGTGCATGTCTACCAGTTTTCTTGGGGACCTGTCAGAATGGGATCAGGTTCTTGGAGGGGAAGAAGAATAGGTATGGGTTTTTTTTCCCTGTGGAAGCACAAATTGTGCCCATTACACACATCCTAAGGATCCAGCTTTCTTGAAGTGGGAAGAATGTTCAGGTTATCACGGGATTTATGACCCTACCACATTCAAATGTGATCTTGCTACTAGAGTTTATTTTTTTGAATTTGTGTCTGCTCATATATTAGGAGAGAAAAAACAACTGAACATGTGAAAAATGAAAAAAAAAAGTCTACAGGTTCTACTCAAGAAATATAAATTACAAAGTTTTAGCTACAGACATCTACAAATTGCTTTTGAATTTTTTTTGCAACATTGTAATGGCCATGACATTCTATAAGAAGTAAATGATCCAGGATATACAATATAGGGCAGTTTGCAAAATCTCAAGGTATGAGTAACTGCTAGAGGGTTTGCTTCTGGTTCTTTGTCATAACCAGTAAAAGAAGCCATATGACTTTAGAAATAAACTTTCTATTAGATTACATTAGATTGGATGCATTCTATTTCTCTGTGCAAAGCTGTTGTGTGGAGTGCAATCAATAAAATATAAATGGAATTTATGCTACACCTTCCCTTATGCCTTTAACAAAAGTGTAAGGGCATCATAGATATTACATTTAATAAATACATGAGTACAAGACATATGGAAATATTTCTATTCTCTGTACATACAATGGAGTTCCTTAAATCGTCTGTACATGTGATAAGAGAATGAGATGCAACCAGAACAAGAAGAATTCCTATTAATTACCTCATTCCTTGATTTCTTTCCTTTCTGGGATACCTCAAAGCAATTTAGTATGCAGTATCATTGATTTATTTGTCACGTAAGAATGCTGTCTTGTGAGCTTTTAAGCTCACAAATAATTCCTTATAAAATAAATAAATAAACATTTATTAAAAATTGACAAGCTGAATAATTGGTCCTTGCTAGTTTTCCTAGGAGATAAACATGAACTTTGTCTAGACATGCTGATTATAATCCATCAAGCAATGATTAAAGAGTAATTATTCAAAGACAATATTACATATATCCTTGAATTACAATTAGAATTCTGGAAACACAAATCCTAGAGACATGTAATTTTCCACAGCTTTTCACTGATATAAAAGTTTTGTGGGAACACTTAAGTGAGAGATGTACAAGTGTAGAATCATAGAATCATAGAAGACCAAGTTGAAAGGGACTTCAAGAATCGTCTCTTCCAACCTACCTTGGCAAAAGCATGGTCTAGACAGGATGGCATAACATGCTCTCCAGACCAATCATAAAAGTGTCCAAAGTTGGGGACTCCACCACTTCCCTGGGAAGAATATTCTCATCATGAAAAATTTTCCTCCTATGTCCAAATAGAATTCCCTCAGGAGTAACTTGTACTCATTGCCAGTCATCTTTTCTATGTAACTCCTTGTAAAAACAGAGTTGTCATCTTCTTTGTAGCCATCCTTTAAATATTGGAATATCTCATTCTGTCTCAGACTTCAGCTAACATGTAACTTGAAATAAACAATGCAGTTAGCATATTGCTCATTCTGCAAATAAATATAGCCTACAGTTAAAGGAAAAGTAATTGTAATGTTAATCAAGATATAAAGCAAAGTTTTTGAGAATGAGGTAGCAAAAACTTGCCCATCTTCCCATAGAGGAAATAGAGAAGACTTCCACATGCAATAATTGACTTCAAATGGTTTTGTATTTATATTGGTACGTATAGTTAATTTTGCAAACTCCAGTTGAGAAGAACACTTGCCTCTGATTTCTAACTATTTAAGGGTCAAATACATGTCAGACTATACAGTACTTAAATACGAAACTGTATAATCAAGATGACTAAAATGCCAAGCAGTCCAGATGAAAACATTACTGATTTTTATATCAACAGTCATTTTGATTACCTTGGAAAGTTCAATTTAATACAGAGTTATACACAGGGTTGTAAATAGATATTATGTAATCCTTATATTTCAGTATCAGCTTTGCTTCATATTTCCTGAAAAAGAAAATTTCATTGCATTTCTGAATGGAAGCTGACTGGTGACCATAAGTTAAATCACTGTCAAGCCAGTAACAAAGTCTGTGCTTTAAGGTTCTTCTCATAAACATACCAAAGGGAATTTCTCACATAGTAAAGTCATATATTTAGATAATTACAGATACACCATTGCAATTTATGTATATCATTGAACTAATGTGGTGCACATGAGAGATTGTGGAGAAGGCACATGTGAGTAATAACTGTTGTTAAATATAGGCAATCCAATCTTCTAATTTAGTTGACTATCTGTAGGCCAGACTGCCAACCAGCCTTCACAGAGGACAGACTATGACCATGCCAATCACTCTGGAAAATGCACATTCTTGTTACTTTTTGACATCTTGAGATTCTGTTTCCTTGTACTCAGAATAGCCAAACTACTTCAACATATTGTCTGTCTCCTCCTTTCTCTTATTGTCCTTATACTACATGCCATTTCCCATGAACGGTAAGGATTGATCCCTCTTTGGATTTTTCAAATGCTCTTCTTAACAACTTAGTGTTTTGTGCCCTTTAGTAAATTGCCCATTTCTCTAGGAAATGTATTACCAATTGATTTCACATCTTGTGGCTGAGTTTGCCCCCTTATTCATAGCTGAATCTGCTCAAATAAGCTCTCCTGTTTGCTACTAGAAAATGCTAAAGGTGTTCTGATAGCTTCTTAGATGACATAGGCATTGCAGTATAGTGTTCTGCTAGCACCTAGGGTATGTTTGTAGACCTGTTCTTTCTTTCTTTAAACAGGAAGAAATCCTTTCTTGGAGGATTATTTCTGTTTGCAGATATATGAACCAACGTGGATTTATTTCCCAGAAATTAAAAAATAATCCAGCAAATCATGTTTACTCTTACTTGCTGTGCTGCCAACATAAAGTCATTTCCTCTCTTGTAACGTGTTAAAATGCACATCAGGAAACTTAAACCTGTATTTCTCTCTGTGACTACAAAGAGCATATTTAGCGAGCCAAGAAACACCTTTCCTGTTTCCAACAAAAATACTTATGAATAAATAATCTGCTGGCCTGCTACCAATTTTTCTCAATTCCTAATGAACTTTGTGATCCTTATTTCTAAGAAATATATCAAAATGACAAATCAATTTCTAGTTACTGTATTTCTAGTGTATGCAGTTTTCTATTTTGACATGTTTACCCAATAAAGGTCATCTTCTAAGGGGACAATTTTGTCCCAACCTGATTTTGTAGATGCGATAAAACATGATAGCATGGTTAATTTTCCACTGTGAGAGAAGGAGTTACTCCAGGCAATTGAAAGTCCAGATTAAATGGAAATAAAAGACAATGGCACACAGTTTACATGTCACCTTTGTCTACCTGAGTTGTTATCTCTACGAAACATGATCAGGCTCTGCAAATGACTTCAAGTATGTCTCTGTTTTAGACGATCTGCCCTTAAACTACTGTGGACTTCTCTCCAGAGTACTGCATGTGACTGGTATAGTTCACTTCCCCAATGTGGTTGGTCATGCATTGTTTCTTGACCCCATAATCACCCTTCTTCCCCACATACCAATTTTAGAGCCTGGAAGAGTCCCCAAACGATGTTTTATTAGGCTGCTGCCTGCCTGACAAATGCAGTCTATGTCATCTTTCTGTCTCAGTGATACATCACCATTATAAAAAAATGTTCTTATTCACCTCTATGCAGAGCCTTCGGGTATTCTGGGAGTATCCTACTCAAAGATCAGCTGCTCCACCACTGCCTCCCTTCTTAATGTAAACTGAATTCCTGGTCAGTTCAAGAACCTACTTCTACATACCTGTCCCAAAGACTCTCCCAGAGTTTTGATCTAAAGTGAGAATCTTCAGGAGGTGCAATTAGTGGAGAGGTCCTTAAATCTGTGGCCACATTCAGTGACTCTACTTTTATATCTGCACAGGCTGATCAGCTGGATGGTATTTCCAGGGTCATACACTCCTGCATATTTTTTTTATTTATAGATTCTGTTATACATGATCATGTTATATCATATGTTATATTATGCATGGATTTTGTTATGGTTCATGCATTTAGCGTTTTGTTAACCACATTTATCTAGACCAGTAAACATGATTGATGTGACAATATAATAGCTATGATCTTGTTTTTTGTGTATTGCAGCTTTCTATTTCTGAGTTTGTTGTCTTCATTATGTTTTGAACCATGTTAAATACAGGAGAAAGTCTCAGAAACAAACAAAAAAAAATAATGAGAGCTTAATTAAAATAACTTCAGTGGAAAAGTAAAACTGCTACTTGAAATAGAGAGTTTATTAAGAATTCTCATTACAAAAATGAGATCTAAATAGACCTAGAATTAGCCATGGAAAGCAAAAGAAATACTTTGCATATCATAGGAGTGCAATGTGCTTTTTCCAGATGGTTAGACCATATCCTCATTCTCTAGAAAAATGGACATGCTCTTAGAAACTGTTGTTTACTGTAAGAAACAGTCTTAGGTCTACTTAGGTTTTTTCATACCCTAAAATTGCTTATGCATAAGAAGCCTACTTAAATCACATAAGCATTACTAAAAGTGCGAGGCAATGAAAGATCATATGAATAAAGTAATCTTCTTGAGGTTTTTTTTTATGGAGTAATAGATTTTAATGGCAAACCATTAAGCTCTTTGACTATGATTTCGGTAATATCAGCCATATCAATTAAGTTTCCTGAACTAATCTCTCTTAATTATTTGATATATATAAAAGAATATAGTCTACATCCAGGAATACTCACTGTGAAAACATTTATCTTTTCACCCTATGCTTCCAACACTTGTAAATTTCTTACTGTTTTGGAAAAAAAAAGTAAATTTCTTGTTTCCAGTCTGGAATTCTCTTGTTTCAGTTTGTGGACATGAAATGTTCATATAATAGATAGCAAGCAGAAAAGAAGACAGTGATTTCACACCCCTCATCTGTAAATATAGAGACAGTCATAAAATCATCTGTTAACAGTATTTGAAACATGAAATAATCATGACTAGTTTCCAGTCATTCTGTGATTTCCTGTGATTTTCCTCTAAAACTCCAGTTTATGAAGAAACATGTTTAGCTGTGGACATCAAATCTGAAGGCAATCAGAACACAAGATAGGATGTCAGAAATGGAAGTTATATAGCTTCATTTCTCTGGTTTATGATTCTGTTTACATGTTCAAGGTTGTATTAATCTTCCAGATTTTTCTCTCAGAGTTTTTTTTTGTCTGTTGATGAGAAACATTGAAATTTCCAAGTCATTTTCAGAAACCTTTAAGAATAGTTAGTGAACATAGTCCTAAGTATATGACTCTGCATTTTATTACATTGGTACATACACTTAGTATGAAATTTATTAAGCAATTTATGTTGTTCAACACCAGTGGCCTGGTTTTATTATTCACTGCAATAAATCTTATTATTTTCCAACCTGGCAACAATCATTTGTATAGTTACCTTCAGATGGTTGCCAAAAAGCATATAATTAAGAATTAAGCTTTCCTTTAAATTTATAAACTTTCTTTCATTTACATTTATTTTTAGAGATGTACTGGCCTGTTTTTAATTAATTTACGATTTAATCCATGCCTATTAATTTTATATTATATTAATTTTGGACAGCAAGTAAAATTATACAGTTCCTGTGGCATATTAAATTAAAACTAGGGTTTTTATCAGCCACTTTAAAAATCTAAAAAAATTCTCATATTATGTTATTTTGACAAGGTCTGATTGATATCAATTAAATTATTATCCTGCTTTGGTTTTTCCATTAATTGAACTTCATACAAATTGCTCCATCCTTCTGCCTATAACTGATGCTATGACAGGATTATAATTACTTGAGTCACTATGTAGCCTTTTAAAATATTGGAAGAAAATTATCTTCCTTCAACTCCTCTGGAATTTTCTCAGTGTTCCAAGATTTATTATGAATTAACATTAGGTTCCAAAGAGTTTCTCTTTCAGCTCTTTAAAAATAGTAGTTGTAAAATTTTAATTTTCTACTATTTGGGGGTGGATAAGCACAGCTGCCCTGGAGAGTCCTTAAACTTTCCAAGAGTTCTTGCATTTCAAAAATCCTGTGCATTAGTTATATATTTTTCCACTGGGGCTTTATTTTTAGAACTATTTCCATAATACTGGCGGTTAGCAAATGATTTTCTAATAAATTAGCCCTGCCTTTTAATTTCCAATTTTCTCCTTAATTTAGAATTTCTACTTAATTTAGTACAGATCTTAGCCATAAATCAGGGTGTTGGTGCATAATTTAGCTCTAATGTACCACATTGTTCACAGGGCCTTGCCTGCTATAACAAGTGGCCCTACTGAGTGAATAGCAATAGTATTACAAACTAAGGTTGGTAGTGGGGTCTGCTTGTCAAACTTGACCAAATGCCCCAGCAGTTTGCTGTAGCTCTTCTTCCACTGTCTTCATTTCCTCACACAGTTGAAAAAGAAGTTGAATCTCTAAGGCTGTCATTCATTGTCTTAGTATGTCCATAGAAAAGATATTTCCAACAGGAAGGAATCCATTGCCACTCTTTTCCGTTCTCTTTCTAGGCCGTCTCTCAGTAGTGGGCATGCATGGCGGAGAAGAATCCCAAAACAGGAGCTGTGGGATGCCTGGCTAAATACTCCACAGGGTGACTATGTTGGTTGTACATCAGAAAAAGCAGAGGAGCTACAAAAAGTGATTTATAATGGCAGAAATTTTTTTGGTTGAATGTCACTGGTATTTATAGCATTCATCAAAAGTTGCCCAGGGTTTCATTTTAATGGTATGAAAAATAAACAAATCAGCAAATGAAAGTTTTCTTGTAAATGGAAGAGAACCGTAACGACTGTGTTCTATAGAGTTATACTGAGGAATAAAACAATGTAAAAAGAATTAGCAGCATTTTTTGGGGGCGGGATGTAGCTGCTAGGATTTTAATTTTCATTCTATGAATCTGTTGTTATGTTTTTGTTAAAAATTGACTTCATGTTTTTTTCTTTTTAATTTAATCAATGTGAAATGCTTCCAGCAAATAACTTAAATTTTGTCAACACATGGACTATTTTTTCCATTTTATGCAGAATGACTTGAATTGGTAAGATTAATTATCATATTTGTGGCCATTATAGAATAATACCATAACCTCAATAATCATATTTTAAATTTCTCTGTACTATCAGTTAAAGAAAGCTTTTATTTACAGATGCTATTTTGGGAACTATTTTAGATGTAAAGTAAAATGATGTAAAATCCCAGCTGATATACATTTCCTTCATTTTTCTTAGTCCTGGTTATATGTGTGCAAATCCTGAAATTTCTATTGTGCATGTCATATGTTATTACTGATTCCATTTTCAGTAGTGATATTTTATCTTTTGAGGTTAGTATATAGCAGAGAGCTCATCAGTCCAAAAAAAGATTGTTTAACACAGGTCTAGTTGTATCTGTCATAGTTTAGGTGATGCTTTCTCTGTGGCAGGTCCAATTGCCACTCTATTTGATGATCTTTAAGGCTTGCAGTGCACCTGATACTGTCATGACAAGGTATATGTTCGCTCTTATGAATCACAACTAATAGGCGGAGTGGGAAAAAATGGTCCTGCAAGATTCCTAGTGTTGCACAGCACTCCCAGCAATTAAGTGCCTGCTGGATCAACCAGCCTGTGGTGCTAATGTCTCTGCTACAGTGGAACAGACTTGTAGATAACATTACCCTGGATCTCTTCCTTCTCTCATCCTTCCCACTTAAAAACTTAGGTGTAAACCTTTAATTTAGAGAACAGCAGTCCCTATAGACCATGTTTCAAATTTCTCTGCTGATTGCTTAAAATTATATTGTTTCCTTAGTTGTGCTTTTATCCAGTGGATATGAAACATTTATGATTTTCTTGGAACATAAAATGATTATATGACTGGTTTGGTAAAAATATGAATAGTCTCTCAGGTATTTTCAATGTCTGAATTGGATTTTCTTGGCGATACAATAGATATTAAGAAGACATTAATTTTTTATAACTACTGGGCAATAGTGAGAATAAATGTGATAAGACCTGACACTAAGCATCTTGGCTGTGGGTAATGAGAAATGTTCCTGTGTAATACATTGGGAGGAGAGGGATACATGAACAACAGAGTAAAAAATGTGCTTAAGGGTAGACTTTATTTTTCTGTTCCTATTTAAGACCACCACAAGCTATCCCATTAATAAATTTTGCTTTGTTTTGAAATATTTTCTTTTTCCCAGAATAGGGGAGATGTGAATGTAGGCATTCTCCTTTCATGTAGGCATATGAGATATATCACTAAGCTTAGAACAGTGGGCTCCCAAGGAATATTAAATGTCCTGTGCATTTGTACATTTCCCCTAAAAAGTACATAAGAATTGTCACCCTCAGCCCAAAGGCAGAATGCAGCTTCCTCTCTAAGGTGGGGGATTTCTGGAGGACAAACCTGCTGTATATTGATTGGTCTGCCTGGTATCACATTCTCTTTGGCCAGAGGTAAATGAAAGATGTAGGGCCTGACCAAAAAAAAGCACACAAGGCTTGATGGAAAGACTCGCCACAGGCTTCAGATCAAACCTTTCATCTCCAAAATGATATGTAGGCTCCATTCAGCAGCACTAAATACAATGTGAAAAGGAAAATAAATGTTTCCATCAGGTAATGTATCACATTCCGCTTGGCTTGAACTAGACATGAGTGAGGCAACTAAGGTGTATTGCCAGAAAAATCTCTTCTTGTGAAGTATTAACTGATCTTTTTAGGCTTTTGCTCCCTCTTTCTTTATTTTTTATTGGTTCTAGTTTTGTTGTGGTTTTTTTGTTTTTGTTTTTTTTAAATTTTCCTAATGCAGAGAAGTAACTAAGCTCGTACCTTGATGTGATAATTTAATATACAAAAAGAAAAGACAGGAATTTTCCTTGGTATACTCTATTTAGATGTCTAGAACTAAAGAAAGACCATTAAAACTGAAACAGCTGGAATTCTCTTATTTCTTTGAACTAGTGAGAGACGATTTTCTTACAAGCCTTTAAATTAAATATTGTAATTTCTCAAATTGTCAGAAGAAAAAGAGAACAAGAACTCATTCATTGTAAAGTTGTCAGTATTCTTGTTTTTCTCATTTTTATTTTTATTCTTGCTATAGCAATTATATTCACAATATATAGTATTTGCTTTCTTGATGTGCTGAGGATTTGACTGCCTAATGGGTTTTGAGAAAATTTAAACATTTCAGGATTTTTTTTTCCCTATATGAGCTTTTATACTTTCATTACAGTGTTCCAGGTACAATTGTTTTATGCAATGATAGACCTTTCTAAAGATTGTTTTTCTAAAGAGAGTTCAACCCCATCTTGCAACTAAGCAGCAAGCAGGTGTTCACTCAATTCTTTCCCAGAAGAACTGGAAAAAATAAAGTAAAACTTGTGGGTTGAAATAAGAACAGTTTAATGATTTAAATAAAATATAATAATAATAATAATAATAATAATGATGAAAAGGAAGCTAACAAAACTAGAGAGAAATAAACCCCAAGAAAATCAAATGATGCACAACACCATTGCTCACCACCCTCTGACTGTTGCCTGAGTAGCGATCCAGCCACCCAGCCAAGTCACCGCAGTTTATATACTGAGCATGATGTCATATGGTAT
Source organism: Actenoides hombroni (assembly GCA_024336885.1). NCBI lineage: Eukaryota > Metazoa > Chordata > Aves > Coraciiformes > Alcedinidae > Actenoides > Actenoides hombroni. Next base: position 694,234 of record WUAM01000259.1, on the reverse strand, counting down.
GGAATATCCCTTTGGCTAGTTCAGATCAGCTGTCCTGGCCATGCTCCCTCCCAGCTTCCTGTGTACCTGGCAGAGCATGGGAAACTGAGAAGTGTCTTAGGGTAAGCGCTACTTAGCAACAACTGAAACATCAGTGTGTTATCAACATTATTCTTATACTAAATCCAAAACACAGCACTGTACCAGCAACTGGAAGAAGATAAACTCTATCCCAGCTGAAATCAGGATTTCTACTTAAAGTAATATGCTGCTGTCACTCTGATTCTATTTATTTGTTTAATAATAATTGAACTTTTTATTGTAATTTGTGTGCGAGAAAATAGAATCTGTTCTGAAGAAAAACAAACTCAAGGTTATTTTGGCAGGAAAATAATGTATGTATATTGAATTATATACTTTATTGGTCAATAAGCAATCTCTTAACAAGGGAGAAGCAGTAATTACAGTGTTTCAGTGCAGCCATAGTTAGCCCTATCTGAGACAAAAGGTTGACCCAATGGATGGATAATGAACACAGGCAATAGACACAGAATCTTATGCTCAACAACATAGCTGTAGTGGTGAAAGATGATGTAACATGAGGAAGAACAAATTGCCATCTAAGCACAAGGTAAAATTGTCCATTCCAGAGGCATCTAACTGGCTGTGGGTTAGCCCTGTGTAACTCCCAGTGAAGAATTAACAGAGAAATAAAGGGAGTGCTGCCTATGTGTTAGTGTATTACATATATGTAAGTGGAGAAGCTGGAATTTAAGTAATCATATTCCTTCTTCCCATCATCTGGTGTCAGCAAAAAAAGTTTGGGCAAAAGGAGTGTTTGCTGTGATTTAACAGCATAAGGAACTAGAGATTGACCTGATTATGGCAGCAAGTCTGAGACCTCAGCACTTTTCTTAATCATGTAAAAGCCTAAAGATGACTTGGGAACTAGAATTTAAGCTTCAGGGTTTGACAGCTTTGACAGGAGAGTATCTTAGCTGCATGACTGGGACTGAGTATGCAAGCTGAGGCCCTCGTGACCTACTGTTTAAAGCACAGACAGAATAAACAGACTGGGAAAATGATCTGCGGTGAGGCAAGTGTTCAATGCAAAGTTGAGATTCATATCTGGGCATGTTGCAGCAGCAGGGAAGACCACTGAGCTGCCTTCTTGCTGGGGCTGCTGCTGGGATACCTACTGCTCCTGCCAATTGCCTGTCTGCCCAAGCCCTCTCCCTCACCAAAGCAGTAGCACTGCTGAGTGAGCACCAGTGGAAGTCTGCTGCTCAAATGAATTGAATTCTAATAACTGAGTATCCATTTTATCCATTTGTACTTCTTTTCTTTCCAGCTACACAGGCCAGAACTTGAATCATCATACTTTTTTTTTTCAGGCTGATGTTCAGATGTATACTGGTATATCACCATATTTCCTCAAATGTTCCTCACAGATTTAGGTAGTTATTACATTCTTAAGTAGGTGATATTAGGGGGTGTAAATAGGAGAAAATGTGCTGAAAAGAAGATTGCTTAAATATAGGTCTGCCTGTGCTGAGGCAGAAATGAGCGATTCACTTCTCGACACTATTTTGTGCAGTGCTTGTACAGTGAAGCATCAGGTTATCTTGTAGCTTAAGATGTGACTATGACTTTAGTAATGTACAATTACATTACTGTAATAGCAGCATTTTGATAATGTTTTTTGACCTATGATTTCATTTAAGAATTCTCAAGACACTTATTCCATACTTCAGCTTTTTGAGATACTTGTGCTTACAACCTTCGCATAGAATTTTATGTACAAGGCATTTTCAGAGAAAGGCTCTTGGATTCATTTTCTCCCTGTTCAAACAGGAAAATAAATTTGTTAAGCACTTGAGCATTTAACCATTTATTATGATATCAGATGAATTTGAAATATTTGTTACTTGCTTGAAAGAGAACTAATTTATTTTTTTATACTAAAAGGAGCTTCCATTTAATCATTTTTGCTGATCTACCCCTCAACCTACCCAGACTTCTAACTTTTTTGGTCCTTTTGACATCATTAGGATATTGTACAAATAATTATTGTCCACATGATATGAACTGCCAATTTGAATCATTTTTGAGCTATTGTATAGAGATGACAGTAATTCAGTACTGCGTGACTGCTGCTGCCCTCCTGAGCTAAGTCACTATTTCTGAACAAGGTGGCTGGCAAAGGATATGTGATATCTATCTGGTGTCTGAGGCAAGCAATGGTTTTACAGGGAATACTCTGTAATTCTCAGGTTCATTACATGCTTTTCATCAATTCAGATAGTGTTTTTCTGTTTCAGTGTATTCTATTGTGAAGGGATAATCTTTCATTTGTTATCTCTAAGAGAAAACACAACTGAATTATGGAAATTTAATGATATATTATGAACGTATATAGAAAGTCTTGCAAAAGAAATCATCTGGCAAAACCACTAGTGTGTCTAATTTAAAAAAAATAGCATAATCACTGAATAATACTCTTTTCTTCCATTTGTATCTACATATTGCAACTATGCACATTTTTAAAGACATAGGGAGACTAATTTTTCCACATGAGTGAATACTCAGTTACATATAAATATCCTGGCAACTTGCCATAGTTCTGTAATGATTGCAGCCCTGACATTTTACTGTACCTGCTTTTAGGATTCTGCTTATAGAAAACTATAAACTTGCACAAAAGAAAGGGGAAGCTGATGGAATACCTTCAGTTATAGCTCTAAAGAAAAAAATTACTTCAGGAAAGCCATTTTGGATAAGCATTTCAAGGGAACGGAGGTGGCAGAAAAAAAATGATCACTTTCTGCTCTGTGCTTTACTGTAAAACTACCTACTATTTCATTCTGTCCAGTTCTGTTGGTTTGTTTGTGCATTTCTTAGACTGAGACGAATTTTTCAATATGAAGCAGACAAAAAGGGAAAATGGGAAGTATAAATAAGTGAATACACCACCTTTGAAGAGCTGCCTTCTTTATGGGAATTTAGTTGCAGTCTTTAATGGAGAACAGAGCTAAAGGACACAGCTCCATACTGCAGCTGAAATAGGAGCTGAAGTGAACCATTATTACTGAAAATTAACTTCTAGTAAGATATCTCTCCACTCAAATTAGGTACTACACTGTTCTCTTTTCTAATGATGACCTTTATCAGAAGACATGGTTTTTATTTTATCTTTCTTTTCCTAATGGCAGTTACATTACTTTTCTCTCTCTTGATTTTGTCTCTCTCTCAGTGTATATGTACACACACACTCACATGCAGTCTTCTGAAAGAATATGAGAGCACTTAAGTAATACCTAAATGATAATATTTATTATTTCTTCAATAACATCATGCAACAGGTCTACCCAAATATCTGAACATACAGTGCCATAAGCTGTAGAATCAGAATAAAATGCCTTTTTGTATCTTCAAGACCTTAAAATGTAAGTAAATAGCTTGTGAGTCAAACATACTTTTTTTTTTTTCTGAAAATAGATGAGTGTGACAGGACACTTTGGATAGTGCTCTTCCATCTGAGAATTGCATTTATGTCTTCAGACAAAAATTCCCAGTCATACAGATTGTAGAATCAAATTGGCAAGAATAGGTATCTATGAACAGTTTAAATGGAATAAAGTTAGGACACCATCCACATATTTGTAAGGAAGAGGTGGCTACTGACAGCTATTGAAACCATAGACAGGTAGTCTATGTTTGACTAAGAATTAAAATATGTATAAAGCACGCCAAGGAGAGGTGAATCCTCTGGGAAGCCTCAACTGCATTTCATAGTGCTACAGCATGCCCAGCACTCACCAGTGCTAATGAAAGATTAAGGACTACAAACTCTCCCTTGCATACCAGTTCCTGCCTACAATAAGATTAAAACCAGCTGTCATTTAGGAAGTCAATTGCAATTTTAAGAGCAATTCATGAAAACATGATACGATCTTGAACAGGTTATGGATATCATTCAGAAGTTTCATGTTAGGATAAAGAAGACAGTATCAGAGGGCAGAATACTTCTAGTTCATCATAATTAAACTTTTGATGCATTTAAATAAGACTAGAAGAGGTTTAATCAGATAAAAAAAAGGACCTATTCATTGACTGTACTTCTTAGAAAAAAGCTTTTTTTTCCCCTCTAACTTGTTTTTAAGTCAAAAATGAAGCAAATGTAAAAACTTTTACTAAAAGGTACCCAATTTATTTGCCCATACCTCAGACTGCTGTTATGATTATACTTTACTAGAAGATCATAGGTATTAAAAACCCACTTCTTTTCTACAGTTGCACATTTAGAAATACACACTGTCCAACACTGCCAAAGACTTTGTTTTAGCAACACATTCTTTTTTTCCCTCTGATCTGGAGACAGGATACAAGATCAAAACACAAGATGAACTACTTGATGGTAGCCTGTGCCTCTGGGTGTTTGACTTGCTTCCTGGCTCCCCAGCAGCCCTTGGTGTTCACAGCTCCAGCACTGCAGGAGTGAGTGACAGAGAAACAAGAGGGACTGATCCAGGAGCTGAGGAAGATGCTTGTCACGTTCTTAAGGTGTTAAGAAGAGACAGAGCAAATTTGGTTCTTTAGTTAAGGTACATGAAGATTTCCAACTACTTCAGCCTAAGTCCCATCCTAAGTGAGAGGCTATGAGACTGCTTTTCTCTTATTATTTTAGCCTATACTCCAGATTAAATAAAAGAGGCATCAGGTATTAGCCAAAAATCTTGCTGTATAATATATTCCTGTTTTGAGACTTATATTAAAAAAAAAATATATAGCCTAAGCCCTTTTAGTGTGCTTAATTGAAAATATTCTTCTCCTTTCATCTAAAAGTTATTCAGAAAGAGGCATACTGAAAAGCAGAACCCTTACAAAATAAATTTAATCTTGAATACTGAATTTTTCATACTGATTCGTGAAGTGACAAACACTTCATATTGTGCTTTAGCAGCACACAAAAACATTCCTGTTGCATTCAAGAACATGCATTCTACTCCAAAGGTGAACATGAACAAAACTGGTAGCAAGGTCAAAGCTATCATTACAGGATGCTTTATTTCTGAATATTTTTCAAAGATCAAAATATTTAAATACTTAAATTGTAGAATTGTTTGGTGTTCCAGGAAACATTCTCCTTAGTATCAAAATAAGAGCAGAATTGGCTAATCATTTGGGTTTGTTGAATCATAAACGGAAAACTTTCCCCAAACTAATGTGTCAGTGATCTTCAAATCCTATTTCTATGCTTGAAAATGAAAAAAATAATAAAAAAACATAACAGAAACAAGGAAAGAATTGAATACATGCTTTCTTTCCTTTCAATTATTTTACAATTATTTTTAAAAAATATTTAATTATTTTTAATAGTTTCAATTATTTTAGAATTATTTAACAAATAATTTAATAGGTAAAGCTTATCTTGTTTTCCATATCTGGTCCCTTATTGTCTATTTTCTAGATGTTCATTAAAGTCAATTAATCAATGTAAGCAGTTTCCCTCCACTTGTTGAGTGTAGATGTGTCTGAATGTTTTGTTTATTCTTGTTGAATACAAATATGTGACATAAATATACTTTCTTGTGACAAAGTTAACCCTAATAATAGTTAAATCTTCTTTGGTTATTCCCCACTCTATGCAATAACCCAATAATTTGAGCTATCAGACTTTTTAGATGAACAGAATGTATACTCTGGAGTCCATTGACTTCAAATAGAACCTTGCAAATTGAGCTTGAGACATAATGATGTATTCAGAAAGAATATATATAGTAGGTTAGTCTCTCCTCAGTGAATACCGTGAATAATTTAGCTCGTGCTTATTACTGTTCAGTTTGACCCATATATTATCTCTCAGGTACCAATCACAAAAAAATTGTTGTTTTCATTAAATTTCATTGTAGGCACTCTCATTCTATTTCTTACTCCACTTTAGAGAAAAAATCCAAAACAGTCTAAGAGGTTTTAAAAGTTGCCACAGATTTGTCAACATCACATTTTCACTTTTTCTATCAGCTGCAAACAGAATAGTCAGGAAAAATAAGGCAAACTGGGAAAAAAATTCCAAGTTACATCCTGAACACACACATACACACATTACAATTAACAGTGTCCTGGCTTGACTGAGAACAGAACTAGTTCTGTTCTGTAATTTTGCTTTAGAGCTCAGTTCTTCTAACTAACTGCACTGTCTGAAGTTAGCAGCCTGTTCTCACAGACAGCGTCTGCTTCTAGCAGTGATAACAC
>WUAM01000259.1:673499-687900 GCA_024336885.1 Actenoides hombroni | reverse complement strand
AAAGCTGTTCTAGTTTCCTTTTCTAATTGCTAAGTCTCTCTCCCTTATTCCCTTTCTCTTCCCCTTTGGGGAGGGAGCGGGGTTAACAGAGAGCATCTGTTATAGGTCTAAGGGACCGCTTTGACTCTAAACCGTGACAATCAAGTTTTTTCCTTCTTAAAAACAAGACAACTTTTATAAACTTTTAGGAGTATGCCGCCTATTTCACATTTGTTTTTTCTTGAGGAAGATTCCTCTTGGTTTTAATGAGATCTTAATTGAAAACTCAATCCTAATTTTTGACTTATGCAATTCTCATGGACATTGGACATTGCAAACATGCACCTATAAGATTTTACTTGCTTGGAAATGAATGCAACATTCTGGAAAGCAGAGTTGTTAACAGGAAAAGGGGAGGTGCTGGAATCTTTCTCTAGAGACTTTCAAAAGCTGCGTGGACTTATTCCTGTGTGATCTACTCTAGGTGATTCTGCTTTGGCAGGCTGATTGGACTAGATGATCTTTAGTGGTCTCTTCCTCCTACTATTCTGTGATTCTGTAATTAATAATTTGATATAATGGTGCTACAATTGCAGCAACAGTGTTGGAAAGAGCATCTTGAGTAGATTTGAATATAATAGTAGATTTTTAGTGAAAATTAATATAGCATATTAACTGTTATCCAGAATGTTAAGCTTAAGAAACATACACTGATAAGAAAACTGGGAAGATGCTATTGCTTTTTTTGAAGATTTAAAACCTTATTCTGTGCTGCTGTTATGAATCAATACTTTTAATACTACAGTGAAGTTGATTTTTAATATGAGAGGATTTGCCCAGATTTAAATAACAACAATAACAATGATGATGTTAATAATAACAGCAACAATAATAATATGATTCTAGATGTTTCCAGAAACAAATTAATTCTAGGAAATATTTCCAAAGATATTTATAGGAGTACCTTCACATATATCTTTCATTATTTATGTGCTGGGTTCCCATTTATATAGTATTTTTCTTTTATTTATATACTTTTCATGAATTAGGTCACAAGACCGTGTCTGCTCTTACTCAGAACAATAGTATAATACATTTTGCACAACTAGAGCTTCTAAAACACTGTGGAAAAATAAACAAGCAGATAAATCTCCCACCAAGTCCTAAAAGACATTTTTTATAAAAAATATTAAAAATGCTCATTATGTTTTAGTTTTTGTCAGGATACTTTCCCTTGTTCTTTTGTTCTCCTTGCAGGTTTCATTTCTGAGGGCGGGCTTTTATGGTGAGAAAGGGTGGTCAAAACTTGGAAAATATCACAGTTCAGGAAATGGGAAAATGCTTGCTAATGACATTAGAATATTTCTAAAGCTGCTTACTTCAAACACCACATAGGGTTTTCTTTTCATGTGTTTATTTACAGAAGGGGAAGATAGTTCAGAAGCATTTTAGTAAACTGGACACAAGAAGTTTGCAGTCCCAGCTTTGTTGTGGATGTGCATTCATAGGATTAAATGAACACAAGCTGCAACATGAAAATTCTAATGAGTTATAAGGAAATGTGTTTCACTGTGAGTGTGGTCATATACTAGAACAGATTGTCCAAAGATGCTGTTGAATCTGCAATTTCCATCCCTAGGTATACTCACAACTTCATTGGATGAAATTCTGTTTTGAGCAGGGGATTGCACCAGCTGATCTCCAGAGATCATAAATTAGTCTATGTCTTTAAGAATCTATTGCTTATATTTGTGCATGTTGCAGATAAGTAGTTAACAGTTTGGTAAATAGCAGAATGAAGAGACTACAGTAGAGCAATAATCCTACTGATATTTTGAAAGTTACATTGCTCAAATATATGTTATAATATTGCAATCCATGACATATTTACTATCAAAATGATATGGTTTTTTGTCAAACAAACATATGATTCTAAACTGGAATCTTAATTTCAGGAGATTACAATTTTCTAATATATTTAGCTCTAAATAAGTCTTAAATTTTATAATTTCTGACTATAAACTTTTTATATTTCACAAGACTGCACATTTCTGATTATGTCTTTTGGTTATTTAGGACCTCTGAGGAATAATCCTAACTATCCCTCTTACAAGAAACAGCCTAGAACCTGAATCAGAAGCCTAGAATACTGTATAAAATTTCCTGAGACAGATTCTGAAAAAGATAAGAATGAAAGAGCATATTGCAACTTTTCTTCTCTGATAATAAAAATATCAGGCGAAAGAGCAAGAAGCATGGAAAAATAAACCCCTTAGGAATACAGAGTAAGCCAGCCACATTTAGTGAATGGAGAACTATCTGCCTGCAAGGAACAGATCTACCTTTCTCAAATCAGAGAATTGAGCAATGAGGGCTCTATGAATATGTTTACTGAAGATTAACATCTGAGTCTGAATCAAGAAATCGTAGTATGTGGTCACCTACACTGAATGGATTAGCAGCTGGAGCCGAATCAAGAAGTCATACCATGGGCACCTATGTTGAATGGTGACTTTCCATTTCACTGACTTATCCTCTCTGTAGAACAGGCATGAAGAAAGCTATGCAGTGGAAAGAAAGATTATCTTCCTTTTCTGTGAGTGATTTTTCAAAATGTGTAGTGCTGTGATAGTTGAGAAATGTCCTCCCAATGAGGAAGGTGAAGGCACTGACAGACGAGTCTATAGTGGGATGCTTGCAATGGAGTGGTTGTCACAATTCACTTTTCACTCTTCAGCTGTTACAGTTTTTCTGGTCTCTAGCTGGCCAGGTCAGATGATCAAGGCTTTTGCCAGTGCAGTCTATTGACCACAAAAGGAAAAGGAGATTAATCTTGTTGGCAGGTAAGGACAAACACTAGCTCCATATTCTCCTTTCTTTTCTATCTTCTTGTAGCTTTAGTACACACTCTTTTCCTCCATTTTCATTTCATTCTTATTGTGAAGAACTATCACAAGTGGAGCCAGAAGCATTTTAGAAACCAAACATAAAACCCCAACATAATTCATACTACAATGCAAGGGAAGGCTGCTACTTTATGCTGACTATTAACAGATTTTACTTCCTATATGGATAAGAATCAGGCTGAATACAAGGACCTCCTGGCACCACAGGTGATTTCATTGAGCAAAGCATATAGGGTCCAGGTCAGACCAGTGAAGAGATATTTAGAAGCATTTGCCTGAAATAATCAAGTTTTCTTTCAGCTTCAGTAAACACTACTATTCATAACAACCCATATTGTTTTCTTAAAGGCTATGGTGTTAAAATAAGGAGGTAAAGAGAGAAAGATGAATCTGCCATAAACATAAATAAAGTCTGTGACCTGAAATTAAACTTGATGCTCCTTACTAAACTTATCACAGCAGAAGAAAGGTGGATCTGAAATGTCATGGCTATGAAGTTTCTTGAAATATTCTACTGCTACTAAGTATTTCAAAGAGTGGTTTAATTCTTTGTTACAGCAATTGTAGAATGGGTTAAAAATTCTTAACAAATATCAGTGAATCTTTTCATATTAAGACACACTTTTGAAAGTCACATAAAATGAGAAAACCAAAATTAGGAGTCCAGAAGTTCAACTTGGAGTACCTTAGAAGCTTGCTTAAAGACTTCCTGGAGGTTTTATAAATCTGTTACCAATATCCTACACAGCCATTAGCTTTCAATAAAAGATATTAAAAATATACTAGGTCTCTAGAGATTGGTAGTGGCATTTATAACATTCACCTCTATGAGCTTGTCAGGTCAAATCAAACCCCCACTGAAAAGAGATCTTCCTGATGTTGGTATCAAACTGGGTGGATCAGCTCCAGTTCTTTTCTAACTGACATAAATTCAGTGATTGTTACCTAGGCCTCATGCCAAGAGCAGTTTCTACACAGTACTATGTATTTCTCTTAAAACAGGTCATGAGAGTCTGTGCATTTACTGTGATTGTATCACTAGGTATTATACTTCTTCAAGACTGCAATGGCTATTACCATTCAGCATGACACTTCCAAAACAGAATCTTACCGTATTTAGAAGTAAACACTTTTGTTAAAAAGCAAACACCAACCCCCACCCCTCAGTTGTTTAGTGAATATCAATTCATTTTTCTAAAAAGAATAAGATTTGTTCAGACTTTCCACACACCTCAGTTGATTCAATCTATCACTTAACTTACAACCCCCTTTTCTCTACTTTCTTAAGGAGGATCTCATTTAAATGGTACTCACTTTTGATCACTCTCTTCCCCACGGCCAACTCATTTTTTACCTGTTTATAGCCTTTTGATTTGCTGTTTTCTCCTGTCACCTTGTAATTACCTCATGAGTGTGTGTGTGGAAGCTATTGTGGTCACCGTGTTACTTTGTTGCTTGCTTTCATCCACATCACCTTATTAGTCAAAATCAATGTATTAATACAGAAAAAAATCAACTAATCCAATATAAGAATGAATTACTGTCCCACTGACCATCTCACCCATAGTGTTCAACAAAGTATTACATATTTGTATTCTAGATAACTGCATAACATCCCTCGTTTCCTAAATGTGCCTGGTTGGCTTTAGGATAATTCTCAGAGCTGAGAGACATCTTCTTTACAAAGTGCAATACCAGGCAGCCATCCTTGTTAATAATAGCAAAGAATGCTTCAGTAATACTGCTTACTTCTGAAGTGATTACATCTTAAATCCTAGTGGAAAAATAGAGGCCAGATAAACTCTGTTACCACCCTCTGTGCTGTTAGTCATCAACGGACTTAGTGTTCAAGGGCTATGATCCACAAACTGTTACTGTGTTAATCACTCACATAAATGTAATACACAACAGTAAAAAAAAAAACTTAAAAGCTGGTTTTGAGCTTATAATGATAAGCACTCAAGAATTAAATAACATCAAGATTAAAAATGTCTGCAGCTAATTTTCGTCTCAACTCTTCTTTGTGCAAATGCATTATCATACTGTCTTTAATTACATGGTGATATGCTGCTTCTTCTTCAAGACTTTCATTAAGTGGAAATCTGATAAGCTGAGGAATCTTGCTTGTTTAGCAAACTTTCCTTAAGCAGAAAATCTCCACAACATAAGCAAACAGATTTAAAAAGTTTTCTATCATAAGAGTGGTTTAATTCTACAGAGATTCTGACTAAGTTTCAAGTGAAAGAAAGAAAAACAAAGCACTTAAAAATCAATATAATTACAGTTGTCTTGATACTAGTCCAGAAGGAGTGGTTTCAGTGGATTCCAGAATGAAAATTTTCTTACAGGTGAGCATGGCAAACATGGTCTCTAGTTGCTGAAAATCTTATATTTCTTGTAGAAAGATAGTTAATATTTTTCCCACTGTTTAAATATGTAACCAATATTGCCATTCAAGTTCACTCCTCTGGTGCTCTTGGAAAGAATGTCTGTTTCATATTTAAAGTGATACTCTTTGCACTAAAAACCTGAAAGCCCAATTCAGGAGTCTCCCATTCACTTCATGGCACCTTTAGAAGGTTTTTAAAGAGCTACATGTTAAGCTTACGTCATATTCATCAAGGACCATTTTCTCCCACACTACAAACAGGGTAAGTTCTGTCAGCATTATGAAAGGGTATGATAGGAAATATAATCATATTATTTGTATTATTTTGCTATAAATTCCCCATGGGATATGATCAGTTTGAGTGAGAAATTATCTAATTTTATAACTAAACGATATCTAAAAGTATTTTTATATTGTATAAAAGCATTTATATAAAAGTGTTTTATATTCCAGTATTTTGTTCCAATTCATCCTTGGTTTTGAGACATGAAAATTTGGCACAGTAAGAAAAGACTGTGTCTTACTTATAACACAGATGTGAAACTTTTTTTGGTCATTTCTCTATAAATAAGTACCATGTCTATTTTTTCAGATGTCTCCAAGTATAAGATAAATTTTGAGTAAGATTACTATGTCACATGCAAGGAAAATTCTTACTCTGTTGTTGCGGTTTTTCATCTTCAAGTGGAGTGACACCATTACTGAAAAGTCAGAATCAGATACTGTATCAACACCTCTGGCACCACAGAACTTGACAATTATTCTCAGTTTCCATATGATTGTTACTCAGGCCACCTCACTGATCAAGGAAATTGTCCCCCTTGCTTAAGAAAAAGAAAATAAATATCAGAGAAAGAGGAAACTTTAAGTGTTTGACAGCATTTATTTTTTATTTCTTAAGCTGTTTACAGAAAGTCTTTTATTTATTGCTTGTATTTTATTATTACTGATATATGGGATTCTTCCACCTCAGAACAAGCTGGTAACACTACAAAAAAGAAACTTCTCCACGGGTTATCAGTGAAAGGAGGGCAAGAGATCACTCAGTTACTTACCCTTAAGTAAAAAGAATCACTGCAGTTTAGTGAAATCATCTGCTGGAAACTCAGGCAGACTAGAAGCTGTGATTTTTGGAAGCCTTGTCTATTATTCTTTGTGTGAGTCTGCCAGCAACCCGTAATTGAAAAGAAAGTGAATTTTGAAAACTTCGAAAGTTTTGATCCCACAGAGCTGTTCTTTTTGTCACGTTTTCAGATTTGATTGAGAAAAGGAATGTGCTTCATCATCTCCACAAATTTTTTTTTTTTGTTTTTTTTTGCGAAACCAGCTGTGCTCACCCAAAGTTGTTAAATTCACCTTTCAAACCCTTAAAAGACATTATAGATGCATAAGCAAGTCTAAGGACAATTAGCAACCACAAGTGCAATTGCCCATGGAATCTGCATCTGGCAGCCTCCTAAGGTGGTGTTGTGCCAATGCTGCAAGACTGACTTAGGCTGACAAATTTCAGGTTCTCTGGCACCAGGGAGAAAAATGGGAAGGAAAAGAGGATTTTTGTGTTGGATTGTTTGGTTTCATTTGTGTGTATTCTTTTGGGGTTTTGGGGGGTTTTTGGGGGGTTGTCATGTTGGGTTTTTTTGTTTGTTTAACTGGTAAGCTAACTCAATGTTAAAAGGCAGTAATATTACTCAATAATAAAGTTTAAAAAGCTATTGAAGATTTAACAAGGGGTGCCTAGTGCTTGGGTGTGCAGCTGGACTGTTTTCCTCTTTTATACGCACAAAGCTGTCAATATTCCTTAAACTGCAACAAAAAGCATGTTAATGGCCATTGCACTGAGTAGATTTGAGAGAGCCCAAAATGCAGAGCTGAATTGCACTGGTGTCATGGATCTGCTTCTTCTCTTTCAGAGTTATGGGGAACTTCCTTTCTCCATTATCATGGAAGGTAGAAAGGAATTCTGAATGAATCACAAATGAAATGGAAATGATAATGTGCTGTTTAGTCTGGAAAACCCTTTGATATATGTTTATTTGCAGCCTATAGAGATAGCATAAAACTTGCTTGCATGTTTATTTTTGGTCAGCCGTCTTAACATATTGGACATTTCCACTCACTTTGCATGGTTCCTTCTTCCAAGATCTTGCTGATACTTTTTTGTTTGTTTTTGCAGAAGACTCCAGTAGATTTCCTCTTCTCTCTCTCTCTTTTATTTTTTTTTCCCCCACTGTTGCGGTTTCTATTGAATAAAATACTAATAGCTCCATTCATCTTTATGCAAGCTGTTTTGTTTGACATCTGGAGAAGTCATTGTTGTGTGTCTCTGTCTAGATATAAGTAATTACAACGTTAAGTCTGTGAAGTTAAGCCTTCAAAAGTTAGAAGATGGCAAATTTACACTTGTCTCATGACATGTTAATTTTCTGTCTTGTGCATACATGTTACAAAAGAGTTCTACACCGATGCTGCTTTTTTTATAAGACTCTGAAATAATTAAGAAGTGAAATCAATAGTTTTTTATTTATGTAGCACAAGGTTATTCATGTTGATTCAAATCCGTTCAATATAGAATTACTAATTTATCCCTGAATGGATTAATTGTGCTTTCATCTGAATACAGAACATCTCCATCCTTCTTAGGCATTAAAGAATATATTTTCATGACAGCACAATAAGATCAATCATAATTGATTATATGCAGGGGCCTAGGCAGAAGTGATAAAGCACAAGCAAACCACTTATTTTGTATGCCGTTCTTGAAATAGCCAGGTCATAACTTTCCAGAACACTTGCTGAGCAAATTTTGTGACTGTTATCTCCTAGTGACCACCAGAAAATATAAAGGATAGAACTTTTACTAAACAAGTGCAATGTGAAATATTTTGAAAGGCATAATCTAGTTTAAAATATCAGGGTTTCACAGAAGTGGCTAAAGGTTCTGACCTAATCCAAGAGTGCACAAATGCACAATCATGCTGGAGCTTATTAGAAAAGAAACAATTTATTACATTATAAAAGTAAAATAAGGTTATATTATTTTATTTTTATTAATGGACAAACCATTTAAATTATAAATTTAATATTCTATTAATCTATCATATTTATATTATATTTATATTTACCTTTTAGTAACAACAGTACAACACTAGATAATCCAGAAAGGGAAATAAAAACAAAAGTAGCACAGAAGCAACATTGGAAGATACATAGCTTGGAAAATTACATCTAATCCATTGAAATTTGTCAAAGTAATGAGTGACTAAAATCAGGATGTTATAAGGTGGAGTACTAGTTTAACTTTTGTATTGCTTGGTATAAAAATAATCGCTAAAAGAGAACATTTTCTTTTGTGTTGCCACAAAAAGAATTTTGTTGTTTCTGGATCAATGGATCCAACTGCAATAAAGTGCTGATACCTCAGTACTATGTACTGTTTGAGGAGGGATTAAAGAACTTTTAATTCTTTCTAAAGATTAATTACATTTTCCAGCCTGAAAAGCTGATGTGCTATGACATTCATTCTTGGTGCACTGTGTACCTGAGAAGAGGGACCATAAATGATACATAAAATATTATCATTCCAACTTAAATCCCATTGTGCACCTACTTAATGTCTGCAAAACTACCTCTGTTATGCTTCTTGTAATTGTTCTTTGCAGAGGGTGAATTCATTGTTTTGAAATCAATTAAATATCAGAGATATTTCTAATTTCTAACTGATTTAAATCCTCCTAGTTTTTGTTTTATATTACATTCCAGCTGATGTGCTGGTACACAATGGGTCAAAAATATCTTTTAGATTAATTTTGTATTGACATTTGAATAGTTAAAAATTGGTAAGCCTGTTCACTCCCTGACATTTGCTCATCAATCTGGATCTCACATGAGTATTTTGCTCTGACTCGAGCTTCAGCGTAGTCATTCCATCTCCATATTTGTTCATTGGTGTTTTTTCTACAGCAGAAAGATTTTGTAAGAGACTTTCTACAGGCTAACTTCTTGAGGAAAGATTGCTTCTACACACAGTGTCAATGTATTAATGATGTTAATGATTTAATGAAGACACTAGCAACAATGATACCAGTGCCAAGACTTAATACATACATTGTCGCTACTGTGTATTAGCTATTTTTTCACCTTACTTTACACATAAGAGGTTCATAAAACTGTGGACAAGCTCATTCAGACTAAAGAACATTGTTGTTGAACCAAGGCTAATACAAAATAATCTGAAAGCCTTTGCAGTGTAATGGAATACAGAACCAAATATGTAGTTTCTTCAACAAGTGGGACCATATTTCTTTTTAAGGATTTTTTTCCCCTTTGGGTTTCAGATGGAGAGGAATCTATTTGGGCTTTGTTTGTTTTTGATTCTCATCAGATCTCATAAACTCAGGAAAATGAGGTAAACCTCCATCTGGTAAGGAAAGGAGAGGACAGATGGTAAAGTAGATCTCTGCTTCCTATGCAGGTATTGCAAGCAGGTGAGATAATTCCAGCACTTCATTTCAATGTTCAAATACAGAATCACTCTGAATGTGATGTCTTTTTTTGCTGTACATGCCTGTTTTGTGGAGAATGAAGAAAACATTTGGTATGGAAGTAAATATACAGTGATACGCCCATGAAATTTGAAATATAAACATATTACTTCTAATGACCATTTCTCTATCACACCTGGTTCCTTACCTTGTTGTCTTTAGTTCAGGTATTTTAAGGTGTTTGTGTCTCTCAATGTTTAGGGCTGGACTGGCCACTAGACAAATGACAGATGCTCTCTATTAAGTCCTCTCTCTTCCCAAAGAGGAAGAGAAAAGGAATAAGGGAGTGAGAATTATGGATTGGAAAAGAAAAGTAAAACAGTTTTAATGAAAATTATAGTGATCACTGGTCAGTTTAGGGTCACCTGTCCTGTCCTCTCCTCTCTGCAGGTGCAGCCTTTTACTTTCTGAACCCTGCAACATGGTACACAAGATCCAGCAGTGGCCTTGGTCTGCATACCAGTCCTTGGTAGTAACTCTAAACATGGGGTGTTATCACTGCTAGAAGCAGACACTGTCTGTGAGAACATGCTCCTAACTTCAGAAAAGCACAGTTAGAAGAACTTTGAGGAAAATTAAAATCACTGAACAGAATTATTTCTGTTCTCACTCAAACCAGGACACATGCACATTTTTGGCTTTCCTCAATAAATGGTTATTTTCTTGATCTGTGAGTTTTTTCACATTCTATTTTCTCCCTGTCCTACAGGAGAGGGGCGTGAGCAAGAGACAGGGGAGTTTTTGGCTGCTGGACAGGATCAACCCACCACATACTTGAAACTAAATTTTCAGGCTCAGATAAAGATTTGGGATGTCTCAACTGAATAAGTGTATCAAACATCATAGAGGCCTCTGCAATTTTTCTTTGCAGCCTATTTATCCTGCATAGTACAGTTGTTCAGAGTCCATTTTAGTGAATCAGAAAAGCAGAAGCTTTTAGAAAGGCCATTCATTTGAAAAATTATTTCTGATTTTTTTTTTTACCCAATATTTTTCCTTGAAGATTAATTAGAGGTCTTACTGGGATCTTTTCTAACTCTGTAGTGGGCTAGTGGGGAAAAATATGACTGAAACTTTTAAGGATTTTTCCTATGTTAGTGGACTTTGGGAAGGTCTGAAGACAATATAATTGCACTGGCAGAAGTGGGTGAAATGTTGTTTCCCATGGTCTTTTGGTTGTACAAGGACCATGTGGTCCAGAATACCCTGTAAAAATGCACTTTACTTTTTAGCTTCTTTGAATTTTGCATAATGCCCAAAGAGAAAAGGAGGAAGACCCAAAAAGTCCACTCACTATCTCAACTGACTGATAATTAAAATATGTTTGCCATTCTAAATTAGTATACAGGGTCTGTCTGGGATGGAGTTAATTTTCTTCATAGCATCTAGTATGGTGCTGTGCTTTGGATTTCTAATCAAAACATTGTTGATAAAAACACCAATGTTTTGGCTATTGCTGAGCAGTGCTTGCACACCAAGGCTTTCTGCCTTTCTCCCTCTTCCCCTCCAAAGCCAGTAGGATGGGGGTGGGCAAGAGGCTGGAAGGAAACATAGCCAGGATAGATGACCTGAATTTATCAAAAGGTTATTCTATACCAGATGACATTGTGTTCAACAGTAAAAGCTCAGGGAAAGAAGGAGGAATTGAGGATGTTCATGATTTGTATTCCCAAGTAACTATTAGGTGTGCTGAGGCACTGCTTCCCAGGAAGTGGCTGGACATCTGCCTTCTGATGAAATGTAGTGAATAAATTCCTTATTTTGCTTTGCTTGCAGTTGCATCTTTTGCTTTCTTTATTAAAATGTCTTTATCTTGATCCGTGAGTCTTCTCTCCTTCCTTCTGTTTTCTTTCCATCTTGTGGGAGAGGGGAATGAGTGAGAGGCTGTGTGGGTGCTTGGCTGATGGTCTCTGTTGACCCACATCAATTGCTTAAATATTTTGTGTTGCTTACTCGTATGGACTCACACATATTTTATTGTAATAGTTGCTTGTTACATAGCTGACACCTTAATTTAGTTGGATTGGGTTCTAGTTCCTGTGAAATCAATAAAAAAAATTTCATTGCATTAAGTGAGTGCAGGATTTACTCCTAAATCTGAGCTATTATTTTTTAATGTTATTTGTATGTTTGCATATATATTTATGCACACAAGCATAGTCACATTCTACTGGACTTTTTTTCAATCCAAACACGTTCAAAACTGTCCCCTAAGCTACTACAGGAATTGACACAGATATATATTGCATTTGGTAGTACCCAGTGTGAATATGACCAAGGTAACTCACAGATGTGACTAAGAAAATATTTGAAAATATTGAAACATAAAGACATTGTCAATTTTTTCACCTTGTTTTTTCTCCTCTCTGAATCAACAACTTCATGCTAACTGAAAGCAAACCTTAAAGACAATAAGAATTTACCTTCTCAAATATGCTTCTAAACAAGATACCATGTGAATATTGTAATAATACACAGTTACTATACAATTGCTGTGTAATTTGTAATTACTTTAAAAAATAAGAATAGACACTTCTTTGGAATGTCAATTCTGGGGCCATTAAAGAAAAAAATTAGAGAAGTGATGGAATTAAAATTATATGTGAAATGGATAATTTCCCATTCTCCACAATCTGACCTTGAATGTTTTTGGGGAGGGGGCATCAACCACCTCTTTGGACAACCTGTGCCAGAATTTCACCACCCTCATTGCAAAAAATTTCTTCTTTAGATGTAGTCTGAATTTATCCTCTTTTAGTCTAAAACCATTACCCCTTGTCCTGTTGCTACAGACCCTATTAAAAAGTCTTTCCCCATCTTTCTCATAAGCACCCTTTAAGTACCAAAAGGCCGCAATAAGGTCTCCCTGGAGCCTTCTTTTCTCCAGGCTGAACAACCCCAACTTTCTCAGCCTTTCTTCAGAGGAGAGGTGTTCCATCCCTCTGATCATTTTTGTGGCCTCCTCTGGGCCCAGTCCAACAGGTTCTTGTCTTTCCTGTACTGAGGAATCCAGAGCTGGACCTAGCACTGCAAGTGGGGTCTCATCGGAGCAGAGAAGAGGGGGAAAATCACCTCCATTGACCTCCTGGCCACTCTTCTCTTGATTCAGCCCAGGATGTGACTGGCTTTCTTGGCTGCGAGTGCACATTGCTGGCTCATGTCCAGCTTTTCATCCACCAATACCTCCAAGTCCTTCTCCGCAGAGCTGCTCTCAGTCTCTTCATCTCCCAGCCTGTATTGATAACAGGGTTTGCCCCAACTGAGGTACAGGACCTTGTACTTGGCCTTCTTGAAACTCATGAAGTTTGCACAAGTCCACTTCTCCAGCCTGTCCAGGTCTCTCTGGATGATATTCCGTCCCTCTGGATGATATTCCGTCCCTCTGGTGTGTCAACTGCACCACACAGCTTGGTGTCATATGCAAACTTGCAATCAGTTCCTTATCCATCAAATGGTCAATACATCAAATCCATATCACTGCAGTTTAGAGACAAGGATGTTGTGCAGGACAGTGTCAAATGCTTTGCACAAGTCCAGGTAGATGACATCAGTTTCTCTTCCCTAACCACCAACACTGAAATCACATCATAGAAGGCCACCAAATTTGTCAGTCATGATTTCCCCTTAGTGAAGCCATGTTGACTGTTACCAATCACCTCCTCATTTTCCATGTGCCCTGGAATACTTTCCAGGAGGATCTGCTCCATGATCTTGCCAGGCACAGAGGTGAGACTGAATAGACTGTAGTTCTCTCGGTCTTTCTTTTTTCCCTTTTTAAAAATGGGAGTGATGTTTCTACTTTTCCAGTCAGTGAGAACTTCACCAGACTGCCAGGACTTTTAAAATATGATGGAAAGCAGCTTAGCAACTTCATCTGCCAGTTCCCTCAAGATCCGCAGATGGATCCCTTCCAGTCCCATGGACTTGTACATCTTCAGGTTCTTTAGATGATCTCAACCCAGATCCTCACTTACAGTGGGCGGATCTTCCTTCTCCAAGTCCCTGACTTTGCCTTCTGCAACTTGGGTGGTGTGGCTGGAGCACTTGCTGGTGAAGATTGAGGCAAAAAAGTAATTGAGTACCTTAGCCTCATTCTCCATATTCATCATGTCCAGGTCTCTCATTTCACTCCAGAGAGGGCCCATATTTTCCCTGGCCTTCCTTTTATCACTGACATACCTGTAGAAGTTTTTCTTGTTGCCCTTGATGTCCCTGGCAAGATGAAATTCTATCAGGGCTTTAGCTTTCCTCACCTGATCCCTGGCTGCTTGGACAATTTATTTGTATTCCTCCCAGGCTACCTGTCCTTACTTCTACCCTCTGTAGGCTTCCAGATATGTTGGTCAACTAGTAGAGATAACACTGTTAACCAATGTATCCAGACTGAACCTGCAGTGTGCCCCTTTCTCATCTACTGCTTATGAGGGATGGCTAGCCTGGCTTCAAAGGTGTACCCTACCTCAGCCAAACTTATGCTGATGTAGAGACCTTATGGGCTATCTGGGGACAAGCATAGAATCATAGAATTGTCAGGGTTGGAAGGGACCTTAAAGATCATCTAGTTCCAACCCCCCTGCCATGGGCAG
>WUAM01000259.1:633561-664134 GCA_024336885.1 Actenoides hombroni | reverse complement strand
CAGCAGTGGCCTTGGTCTGCACACCAATCCTTGGTAGTAACTCTAAACATGGGGTGTTACCACTGCTAGAAGCAGACGCTGTCTGTGAGAACAGGCTGCTACCTTCAGAAAGTGCAGTTAGTTAGAATAACTGAGCTGAAAAGTAAAATTACAGAACAGAACTAGTTCTGTTCTCACTCAAACCAGGACAAAGTGTCTTTAAATTGGCTTTGCAAGATGGAGATAACAAGGAAGACCTACAGTTCATGTTTCACAAGCAAATATGTTTACAAATGGTGTATGCTTTCCAGCATGTTGTAGGCAGTCTTGACCAGTTTATGAATGTTTGTCTCAACTGATCAAAAGCTGCAGAGCCAAGCTTGGGTGGTCCAAGATCCCAGCATGTCCTGACCACTGCAGATTTTACTAGTGGAAGACCAGTGCCACAGTAGCACCAGGCAGTTCAGTAGAAACTTGTTCATAGTCAGTCAAGTCATGGCATGTGCACCCAGACTTACCTGCAGAATTACAGTGCCCATAGCAAGATGAATTTTTCAAGGGGAACATATACTTTCTTAGAGAAAATATTTTTCTTTTATTTTTTTTTAATGTGAGCTGTGTTAATACATTTTAATTATAAAGGCCTCAATGATTACTGAGAAATCCAGTACATTTTAGTTAGTAAAAATGGTGCTGAGACAATTTTGAATTACAGATTTCTATGATGCTTAGAATTATACAAACAAGTTTGGATCAGATCCATGGGAAATACTATGTTATTAATGAAACTAAATTTATTATTAATATTAATGTTTGCTGCATTTAAAAGTAATAGCCATTTCCCTTTGTGGTGGTTTAACCTCAGCTGGCAACTAAGTCCCACACAGACACTTGCTCACTCTCCCTTGGTAGGATCAGGGGGAGAATTGGAAAAGTCAAAAATCTTGTGGGTTGAGACAAAGGCAGTTTAATAGGTAAAGAAAAGGCTGCGCATGCAAGCAAAGCAAACCAAGGAATTCATTCACCACTTCCCACTGACAAGCAGGTGTTCAACCATCTCCAGGAAAGCCGGGCTTCATCACATGTAATGGTTACTTGGGAAGAAAAGTGCTGTCACTCTGAACGTCCGCCACGTTTCTTCTTCTTCCTGCAGCTTTATAAGCTAAGCATGACATCATATGGAATATCCTTTTAGCCAGTTGGGGACATCTGTCTTGGCTGTGTCCCCTCCTACAGCTAAGGGAGGGGACCCCCTTCTTCTGTGAATGCCCAGTCTACTCACTGGTGGGGTGGTGTGAGAAGCAGAAAAGACCTTGACTGTGCAAGAGCTCTGCTTGGCAATAACTAAAACATCCCTGAATTATCAACACTAGTTCCAGCACAAATCCAAAACATAGCCCCATACTGGCTACTATGAAGAAAATTAACTCTATCTCAGCCAAAACAGCACACCCTTGTAGAAGAATATATTTTTTCTTTCTGCTGTGGAACAGGACATTGATGCATATCTCTGAGTCAACAAAAGTCATAGTTTTTATATATCTGCATGAATACATGCACTGAAGTCTACTCCCAAACTCTTTAGTTTTTTATAGAAGACGTCAGTTAATAGATGGCCAACTTGGTTGCATATGCATAAAATGACAATCAAGACTTTTCTCCAGTGCAGTGTGATGAGTTTCTATAACATGACATTGACAGACTTCTTCATGAAAGGAAGTCCAGATGACTTTCTAGGTTACAGGGAAGAGACAGATATATAGTACTTGGAACTTTCAGCTACTCTTTTCTCAGCCTGAAAACCCTGTTAAAAAGTACAACAGGTAAGTAATCCAGGTAAAAGTGCAGAGGTAGCATGTTTTTAAGATACCATGTCAGTAGACTTCATAAGAAAAACTTCTGGGGCTTCTTTGCAAAAAATTGACCTGAAAAAGAACACCTTCTGCTGATTATTTATTCATTTGTAAACTACTTGTTGTGAATTCTACTACTCCAGACTATGTTTCTCTATTTGTGAAAATTTCAAGTGAAATTGTAAAATCTAATTTTCAAATACATAAAAGCCCACAGTGGACACAAGGTACCATGGTTACGCATTCAGTTCTTGGGTGCTAGTGTATGAAAAAGCTAGGCAGATAAATATCCATATTTGGAAACTGTCTTGAATTTATTTTGAAAACACAGAAGAGATTACCTTCATTCTCTGAATCAAATACATATCTGTATACATATGTGTATGTGTATGTCTGCATTTATAGACTAATATGTGCTTATATAATTTCAGATTGAATGTATCAAAATATGGCACAGTAACTTGTGATTAGCCAGACCATGTTCTTCCTCTTTTCTTTCTTGCCTTTTCTCCTTCTTATTATTAATTAATTGTTGTCCTATCCAGAGCACTAGGATAAAAGCCAAATTGTTTCTTGGAATCTGTGGTTGTTTACATAATGTAACAAGACATCTAATTGTTGGAGAAGCCTCCACCTCAGTTAGTGATGGTTCAGTTTAGTTTTTTGCACTGAATTACTCTGCAGAGCAACTGTTGTTTGTGTGTTTTTCTCCTTCTGTTTATAGAGGAAATCTAATAAACAGAATAAACATTTAGGATGGAAAACTAAAGCATCTTACTAGATTTTTGTCCTACTCTGCTTCCTCTTGTGAAAAAAAAAAAAAATAGTTTGAGAGCTTTATTCTGCTATATACGCTTCTGGTCTACCTATGTTCCTTTTCTACCTATTGGTTGCAACTTCCAAATATGTATCTGGCAGTTACCTTGGGATTATACTAGTTCACAGCCAGTTGACTATCCTGGCAAGCAATGAAACAGATTTGAATAGAGGAATACATGCCAACTTCAGCAGTTTTATAAAAACGTTCTTGAAATTATTGAGGGGCTACTTTGGATAAGATATGCAGGGGAAACAAAGATACACTTAGTGAGCTGTTGTGTTATTCTGTTGTAGGTAGAAAATATAGGTAATGACAGAAAATTAAAGCTCTGAACATAGGAAATGGAACTTGATAAACCAATTGGTTTAGTGGAAGTGGTGTCGTGTGTGTCTGTCTGCGTCTATACAAATGATGTAGAGGTGAGAAGCAGCAGTAGTGGGGTGTCATTCCTCTTTCCTTTCCTGCTTGTCCTTTCCTCCAGTCTCTGCTGATCATACTCATTTCACGTTGTCTGTAATAAAAACATTAACTACTTCAGTGCCACTACTATCTTTGTACTGCATCTATGTCCATGGCATCTCAATTCTCCCTACATCTGCAAATACCACAGAATACAAACCAAAGCAAACTTTGAAATATTGACCATATTTATTTATTTACATTATTTGACATACAGGACAAATCAACCCATTCATCTGCTTATTGTTTCATGTTGGATTTTCGTATGCAAATATGGCCTACCTCATAGAAAGCACAACCTGAAAGATGATTCTCTCATGGAATGTCATTAGCATTGACATAATATTTTTCCATATAATGTCATGTGAAAACTTGATCCAAGAAAAGGCCTTTGCTTGCTTGTATTATCTTTGTTTTGGACTGGAATGTGTACTTTTCACAAATAGATTTATAAATTTTCAAGAATGAGGATTGATGGAGAACATCTGTCTCCTGTCTTACTGCATAAATGTGAATAATAATTAACTATTTGGGATATAAAGGACCTAACTGTGTCTAGAAAACCTCACTTTTCACCAATCCTTTTTATAGATTGGCAATATAATTTGTTTCAAAAAGAATTTTGAATTTATTCATCTAAGATGAACAAATTCAGGGACAACTATTTTTCTGAGATGTAGATTCATGTCAAAAGGGTGCTGGAAACATAGCAAATTATCTAATATGATTAACCTTTGTTCCAGAAGGTTACATAGAATGTGACTTATGTCTTCAGTCCCATTCATTCATCTTATCAGATATTTATTTCTTGCTTTTTCACTAGCACTTAAAAATATCCCTTTTATATTCAGAGTTGTCTCCTGCATTGAGAGGGCATCAAGTTTTATGGAAGGTTTCAGTGACTTTCTCAGCATGATGAGTTTCCCTAAAAGTCTGTTCCACTGGCCATAAAATTTACCTGTCATCACTGATCGCAAGGGAAAATAAAAACTACTAATCCAGGCTACTGCTGCTATCAGATGAGTTATCTGAAGTTCTCAGCGTAACTGAATGCTTAGAAGAGAAAGAAAGATGGAAGAGATATGATTCTTATTTGTGCCTCAAAATGACTTGTTCAAAGAATGGTTCACTCAAGCATCTGCTTAGCATTCAGTGGAAAACATTACCCAGAAATTTTTGAAATAACTTGAGGTCTTTGAAAAAGTTTTTTCAGTTGTGGTTCACTGCATAAAAAGAAAACAATCTCTAGATGAGAGAGGTAGTATTTTAACTTAATAAAACTTACATTAAAAATAGTCCAGGTTTTCTAGTCCAACATCTTTGCCATCTGTGAATTCAGATATACCAGATGTTTTCACTTTATATATAATGCTATGCACAGGATTTGCTTCAGCAGTGAACTGTGATTCATTGACTTTTGTTAGAAATTTGTTAGTAACAAACCTGTAGACTTAAAACTATTTTTGAATAAACTACCCCAGTAAGATATAAACTCTAAATGGTCCACAGTTGAAATTACTCAGCATGACAGTCATGTTTGAGTAAGTTTTTACATTGAATCCTTACATTGACTGACAAAGTCCTGTTAGCAGGATTGTAACTCTGACAGGTAATTTCTATATTTCATAGTGTTTTCCTTGTTAGGGAAGTCATTTAGAGCTTTCCGAAAGGAACCTACGGATATTCCGTGCAAGTATTGTGTGGAATATGAATGTGAACATATGGATGACGCCTGTTAAATTTCACTACAAGTCATCTGGAAGAGAAGACAACGTATGTTTGAGTAAACACAGAATTTGGTTGGCAGCCTACTGTCATTCCAAATCCTAGGCCGTCTGGTGTCTGGGAAGCAGAGAAATAGGCACATCCCCTGCACTCAGGAGAGCACCTTCACCAAATAGCGCAGAATTGCACTCTGTATGTAGCTCCAGATTGGTGAAAGACAGCTTGTTTGACATTTAGGAGGATGAAATAGCACCAAGAAGAGCTTTCTTGAGCTGCTTTCATCTTTGCCAGCTTGCAATGTCATCATGTATTTCTGGCAAATAGAGTTTGCATCAGTTCAGTTGACAGGTCCTCATGAATTTTAATATCTAAGCTCCATATTCATGTTAGTAGCATTAATGTTCCCTGAAGCATTTTTATTCTCAGAAAGAATATGAATATTTCAGAAACTACTTTTCCTATATTTGCCCATATATGTTTCTGTATGCATGTGCTTATGCACCTGTATAACAATGTCTATATATCAATTTTTTACCAAAGTTTAAAATTATTTTTGTCCTGTCAAAAGTAAAGCAGAGGCATTAACTTTGGTCTCCTATACTCCAACCAGATGGTAGTCTGTTTTTTTTTTTTAAAGGACTTGGGTTTTTCCTAGTGTGGAAAAGGTCAAAACATTGCAGATACACATATCATGTCATGTTTGATTCAGGGTACAAATCTGAGAAGTGATCCTCAATTGGGATGAAATAGCAAAGCTCCACCAGAGAAGAGAGAATGAACTTGGCCTAACACATACAGAGAATGCATCCTTTTCAAGAGGCAATGCTTTATATAGAGGCAGCAGAATACACAAACTCATGAAAGTTTTTTTCAATGAACTCTGAGGATAGAAGCACTGTGGCAGACTGGATCTAACATTCATGCTCAGGAATTGAAAAGGCATTAAGAACCAGTTACTCTTTTCCTATATTATTTTGTATTTAAGAAATCTGGCATATATTAAAAGAAACAGAATTAAAACCATGCTTTTTGTTCAAGTAGATTGGCCATGAAGCTGCCAAAACTTTCTTTTAAGATGCTTCTTAAGCACCATCTAAATAGACTGAAGAAAAAAATCCAAACCAAACCAACAATTTACTAAGTTCGGGAACTAAAGAAGAATAAGAATTACTGATTATGTCAATAGTATGTGTAAAGGGTGAGTATCATCTGCTTATAATACTAAATAAAATGACACACAGTGTCATAAATCTTCTGAGTGAAATTTATGTATTAAAAAAGGTAGAGATAATATCTGCGCAAAGCACAATAGGGTGCTTGAGAACTTTTTGGTGAAAAGTTTTTTAGCCAGAAACTAAATTGCTATAATTCTAAAATTGTTCATGAACTCAGGAATTTCTTCACTGAGTAATTTTTTAGTGGGAAAAACTCAGAAAGCAGAGTTTCAGAAGCCTATCTGAAGGAGATGATTGCTGTATCATTTCGCCCAACAGCAGACTGAAGGTGCTCTTATGCTTCTCTCAACTGCTGATGCAACAGGCTCTGTTCTGAGGGGATGGAGGAGGCTATCAATCCCCACTGGGTTTCCAATCCACTTAGCACAAACTGCTTCAGTAAAATAGAAAGACGTATTCTGAGAAATGAATTTGTATCATGGATGTTATGTCACTTAGACTGTCTGAGAGACACTCAAGTTCCAGTGCCCATGTCTTTAACTACCTATGTCTTTATATGATGATGTCTACTCCTGCTGTAAGCTCCTACAGGTTTTGAAGTCCAGACAAAAATAAGCATGGCTTTTGGACATCCTGGTTATGCCCATAGTCAGGTGATGTGCAATAGACTGGCTATTATTACTATTATTCTTTCTTTTTTTTTTTTTTTTCTCTTACTATTTCATTATCTTGAAAAATATTTCAAGAACCTAAAATCAAATAATTACATTTGGAGCGGTATGAAATGGTTTATTTCAATCATCAATTAAAATTGGTATTTTTCAATCACATTTTCAGATTCTTGTTTTGGTAAAAACAGTAATTCAATCATTCTGCCATTCAGAATGTGGATTTGAGGCAACCTGTTGGCATTTTTTTTGGTTTCGTTTTGACTGTTGCACTGAAGACTTCTATACATTAGAGGTGGGCATGGCTGTAACAGTGGATTAAAGACAAATTTTGCTGGAGATAAAAGAGTGAAGGAAACCTACCATGAGTTCATAAAGTTTGTAGACAGATGAATACTAAAATCAGGTTCAGGATATTTTCATAAAACCAAGAAAATATCTTAAAGACTTAAATGGAACCTATAAATCAGATACAAAGGTTGAAATTGTATTTAGCTTCTATGCAGTAACTCTGAAGGACTGAGTCTGTTTTCTAATTAAATTACAGGTAGAGATTAAAAATAGCTTGCTTCTGTTGTGCAATTCCAGAAAAAGAATGGAACACTGTCCTTTTTCTTTCTCTTCTTTCAAAAGAAAACCAGAGATTTTTTGATGAACCATTCACTACAGAAGAAATATTCAGTGGATGGAGAATGAAAAGAGTTTAGTCAAGGTGGTTAAAAGCTGGCTATTCCCCATGTGCCTAAGCCCTGACCCCTGCAGGAATCAGACTTTCCTTTCCAGTCCTAGAGATATTACTGCAGGGAGTCTCTTGGGAGGGGGAGAGATGAGCAGCCCAGGCCTTTAAATGCACTGTAACCTGGACCCTTGCCCTCAGACCTGGTCTGCCTAAAATAAAACCTCTGGAAAGCCAAACCAATTGGAAACAGATTTTAATATTTAACAGCTTATTTTATGGCAGAAATATCTGTAGAACAAATAAGTCTGAAAAAAAAAAAAAGAATGAAAAGACAGAGTTCTATTGTCCCTGCCATGCAATCTGAGTGAACTGGATCAGCTATCATTTTGCAGTATTCCTGTAAAAGAAATAAAGATCTCTAAATAATATCTAAAAATGTTGATATTCCAGGAAGACTCCGAGCTCAAATACGTTTATGAGCAACTTGTGATTTTGTCATATTTGCAATGAAAGCTGTGATACATTTCTGAGCTCTGAATGCACAAGTCTTCAAGGTGACAAAAAAAAGCAAAATCCATAGATATCACTGTATGCTACTAACCTGTTGTTAAAATTTCAACTGTGAATGAAAGAATTATTGAATTACAGACTCATAGGATGGTAGGAGTTCGTTAGTCCAACTCTCCTGATAAAGCAGGTTCACCTAGAGCAGGTTGGACAGGAATGCACCCAGGTGGGTTTTGAAATTCTTCAGGGAAAGACACTTCACAACCTCTCTGGGTCCTTTTCCAGTTCTCTGTCACCCTTAAAGCAAAGTTTTTCCTTATATTCAGATGGAATTTCTTGTGTTTTAATTCGTGCCCATTGCCCCTTGTCCTGTCACTGAACATCACTGAAAACAGTCTGGTCCCATCCTTTTAACACCAACCCTTTAGATATTTATAAACTTTGATGAGATCCATTCTCAGTCTTTTCTTCTCTAAACAGACACAGTTCTCTCAGCTAAGAGACATGCTCCAGCCCCCTAAACATTGTAGCACTCCACTGGACTCTCTCCAGTAGTTCCGTGTCTCTTTTGAACTGGGGAGCCCAGAATTGGACACAGGACTCTAGATGTGGCCTCACTAGGGCTGAGTAGAGGGTGAGGAGAACCTCCCTCAACTTGCTTAAAAAGTGCTTAACACTCTTCGTAATGCGCCCCAGGACACCATTGGCCTGGTTAATTGTTAACTTGTTGTCCACCAGCACTCCCAGGTCCTTCTCCATGGAGCTGCTTTCCAGCAGGTCAACCTGTACTGGTCCATGGGGTTATTCCTCCCTAGGTGCAGGACCCTACACTTGCCCTTGTTGAACTTCATTAAGTTCCCCCCTTCCAAACTCTTCAGCCTGTCCAAGTTACACTGAATGGCAGAACAGCCTTCTGGTGTCTTAAACACTCCTAGGTTCATATCATTGGCAAACTTGTTGAGGGTAAACTCTATCCCTTCGTCCAGATCACTGATGAAGACATTGAATAAGACTGGACCCAGTACTGGCCCCTGGGGAACAACACTAGCAACACAGCTCCAACTAGACTCTGCCCCACTGATCACAACACTCTGAGCTCTGTTGTTCAGCCAGGTCTTGACCCACCTCACAGCCCACTCATCTAACTCACATTTAGAGAGTTTACCTATGAGGATATTATGGGAGAGAGTGTCTAAAACCTTGCCAAAGTAGAAGTAGAGAATGTCCACTGCTCTCCCCTCATCTATCCAGCTAGTCACAGCATCATAGAAGGCTATCAGATTGGTCAAGTATGATTTCCCCTTGGTGAATCCATGCTGACTACTGATAACCTTCTTTACCTCCACATGCTTGGATATGACCTACAGAATGAACTGTTCCATTACCTTTCCAGGGATGGAGGTGAGGCTGACTGGTCTGTAATGTCCTGTGTCCTCCTTCTTGCCCTTTTGAAGACTGAAGGGACACTAGTTTTCCTCCAGTTCCTCAGGCACTTCTTCTGTTCTCCATGATCTTGAAAAAGGACAGTGGCTTGACAATAACATGAGACAGCTCCCTCAGCATTCAGTGGTGGATTCCCCTGGGGCCCATAGATTTTTGGGTGTCCAGCTTGCCTACACGATCTCTAACCTGATCCTCCTTGACTATGGGAGAATCTTCTTTTCTCCAGACTTTCTCTCTTACCTCCAGGGACTGGGATTCCTTAAGGCTAGTCTCATCAGTAAAGACTGAAGCAAAGAAGGCATTCAGTAACTCTGCCTTCTCTGTATCCTCTGTCAACAGAGCACCCACCTCATTCAGCAGCAGACCCACTTTTCCCCAGTCTTCATTTTCCTACTGACTGACTTGAAGAAACCCTTCTTGTTGTCTTTTACATAATTTGCTAGAGTTAATTCCAAGAGGGCCTTGTCCTTCCTTGTTGCATCCCTACATACTCTGACAACATTCCTATATTCCTCCCAAGTGGCCAGTCCCTTTTCTACATACTGTAAACTTCCCTGAAAAATGTAACTGAGGAAATAAAAAGTTAAATACCTTTCCAAATAACTTTTTACATCGTGGTGAGTTGATCTTGGCTGGCTGCCAGGTATATTATCAACACCATTCTAGTTACGAATAAAAGCCACAGCAGTATAAGGGCTGCTACAGGGAAGTTAACTCCATCCCAGTCAGACCCAATACATATATGACACAAACTAACCTGAAGTTCAAATATAGCCCAAGCTGTACGCCAAGCTATAAGCTTAGTCTAAACATAAGCTTTAAAAGTGACTTTTTCTCTGTTACATTTTGTACTTTTTTTCAGCTGTCCCATTTATCTAAGTTTTCTTAAAACTGATGCATTGTGCCCAGCTACTCAAATCTTTAATATAAAGCCACTTAGAACAAACATCTAATTAATGTAGTATCTCTCTTAATGTTGCTGTGTTTATAAGAAGTCTATTTTAAAATCAAATGCTCAAAAAGAAGGTGTAATCTACTGCAACAGTATGTCAGAGAGTGTTGTAGATAGGGCTAATTTAAAAACAAATTTTGCTATCCAAACTCTCTACTTTGCCTTAAGTTAGTACTTTTAAATATGCAAAGTTTTCCCATAACAGTAATTTTGGGAAATAGAAGGTGCTGCTTGAATATAATGTATAGCTATGGGCTTCCATAATTTTGTAAGGTTCAACTATTATATAGCATACTAACACATTTTTTTTCCATGCTTTAATCTTAATCAATGTTTTATCAATCTGACAGTAATGGCAATCAAATGGAGATGGGCATTAATGTAATAGATCTATTACATGAATTTCAAGGGAGGTGGAGGTTGATATAATCATTATAGTTCTCAGTTTCCTTTGCAATGTTGTGAATGCCTGTCAGTATGTATAGCAGTAAAATTCCTGGTTAGATTCATAAATGAAAAGGAGAAAAGCACAAATGTCATGCAATAATAAATACCTCGCAGTTTATTGTTTAACATCTTGTCAAGTTCTTCATGATATACAGGGAAGGAACTAAAAATAAGGTAAAAAGTCAAGATCCCATATCTACCATCACTGCCTTTTACTTGTTATGTAACCATTTTTTTCCTCATTTATGGCAAGGTGTGAGTAGTCAGCATCTTTTAATCATTTATGTTAATAGTTGGTTGAAACAGTGATCTTTCTCAATGATGAGCAAGTTAAGAATGTAAAGATAGAAAAACATAAAAATGAGATAAAATCAGAACTTAAGAGCCTATCATTCCTGGTATGTCAGGTATGACTAGTACTCAGCAACAGAAAAGCTTAAACACAGTGAACGAATTAATATATCAATATGAATAGTCATTTTATAAACATGCTGCAATTAACCAAAATCAGTCTTTTATTTTCAAATGTTTAGGATTAGACTTGGCTTCTGAGATGACTACTTCTTTCTTCTGTGGAGGTATGGTGGAAGAAATTAGTAACACCCATTAGGCTCTTCAGGAGCCATGATCAAGTATCTGGCATAGATTGAGATGTTCTGGTACCTTGGTAGTTATGGGTAGTTAGCACCCCACACTGACAAAGAATAGAAGGTCTATCTTGGTGTTTTAAACTACATGTCTAGTTAAGTCAACTGGACTTTCTCAAGTTACTTAGAGAAAGCTCAATACGTTTAGAAAGTGATTTTTCTATTCTGTCTCACATAGCTTTGTTACAGTAGGCTCACCCATGCCCTGGGAGTACCCACCTGTCTTTGCTAACTAGGTGACTAGGTTAGATTGGGTATCTATGTATAGAAAGATGTATGATATACTATAGGAAATTGTTTTCAAAGCACTCAATATTGTAATACTGTCTTTAAATCAAGTAGACAAGTCTCGAGCATGCTGTTGTAAATGACATACAGACACTGTGTATGAAAGAAGGCAAAAAGTAAAAGATTTTGGGAAAAAAGTACAAGTTGCATCTCTTTGAAGGTGAATGACAGCACTAACAGAGCATGAACAGCATGAAGTACATATAGAATATGAAGTACTGTGTACACAGTTAAGCGTATTTTTGGACAATCAACTTAGAAGCTGTATAAATGCTATTGATTGGAAGCTGCATAGATGTACAATTCATTATGATACCAGAATTACTACTATCAGTGAAAGAGAAGTTCTGAATTGTAAAAGATAAGTAGTCATCATCTATGACATCACTGTGCTACTACACTAGATGATAAGGGAAGCTGGATCCAGTGGACTTTAAGAGGTTGGAGATTTCTTCTCTCACATATATTTACTACAGTACCAGTCTGTAGAGTCAGACAACAGTGAGGTTCAATGTATGAAAGATTAAGATCCAAAACTTTTTTTCTTCCCCAAAACTGAATTCTCTTTAATGTATATTTTTTTAATCTATTCATTAATATCTTCTTGTTGATACTTTCCTCTCTTTCACTGTTTTCTTCTCTAAATTAATAAATAATAATGGAATAATGTATGTAAATGAAATAGTATCTACATTTTAAATATTGCAATGTTCATTTTTTTTTGCTATGTATTAAGAACCAATGAAAACAAGTGAATCTAAGATATGTCAGTAGGATCTTCCAGGAACTAGAACAAAATCTGGATCTTTAAAAAAGGTCACAGTCTTAATAGGCTGTTCATATTTCCACTTAGGAATTGTTTTACATCTTTTCTGTTATGTTATGATTCTTTAATCAACAGTAATTTCCTTTTTTTTTTGAACTGAATCCTATCATAGGTATCTTGCTCTTGGACACAATCTTAGAAAAGAATAGCAAGAGTTCAAGAATTATGGATGTGAAAACTAGCATTTGCCTATAGCAATAAAAATACCATTTTCACATGCTAATAACTGTATTTGCTTTCCAAATTTTTTCATTGTTCTGAGAAAGCAAGCTGTGTATGCAATATTTCTTTTAGAATCTATCTTTGAAAATTTGGAAAAACTACTCAATTCAACATTTTTATTTCTTCTTCATGAATCTAAGTTTACACTACTCTATTTTCCCTTTTTCATATACATTGGCCACTGTGTGAATTACCTGACTCAGAACTAGTGGCTGCTAATTAAATTGCTGTCATTTTCAGCTTAAAGCACTTCCTACAACAGGAAAGCACAGCTGTAGTTTATTTACAGGCAGGAAATTTGAATGCCCATTGTCAGTGAAGGAGGACTTCTGCTTGTATCTTTCTGAGTGAACAGGGAGTTCAGTACTTTATCATTCCTTAATGGGATAGGACAAAAGCAGTACTAAGGAACAAAGTAGTTAAATAAGCCTGTGGCAAATAAGAGCTCCACAGTGATGAATTCTATAATACCTTTCAGGTACTGTAAACATGTGTGTTACAAGCCTGAAGTTTATGAATAATGGCTTAATTTTTAAGTAATTAGAACTCTATGTCATTAACAGCAGGAAGTCTGGATAGTTATATTTTAGAATGAAATGTCTGAGAAAAGACATTTCTGTTTCTGTGACAGTTATGTTTATGATTAATGATAGAAATGACAACATGCAATATAAATACAAACCAACGTAAATTAACTGTATCCATCATGAGTGACAGTACAAAAACTACTGGGACTCAGTAGTCATAGGTAAAGAAGAGCTTTGTTTTGTTTCATATTGGAAAATCCCCATCTCTTTCCCTTCTTTTTGAGTTGCAAAGCCACTTCATACTGGACTCTTAGCATGAAGAACTAGAGATGATTAGATGCAGAATGAAGTTACATTGTGTAGGCCAGTCAAATGCTGTTTTTTGGGAGCGCTAGGACATTATCCTGTTGGGGTCAATGGTGTCATTCAAACACATCTGTAAAAAAACACAATTAATCGTTGTATTAACACAATAGTTATTAAAGTCAATTCTCTTTTCTCTGAGCTAATAAGTAATAGAATATATTAGGTAACATAAAAATCCTTACAAAGCAGGTGAAATTGCTTTTGCAGTTGACGTGAATTTGCTTCTATATACCTCCATACTCCCGGTTCCAGGAAGAATCACTTGCTCATGCGAACTGCTTCTGTGCCCAAGAAGCACCATGCTTCTGTGTCTGAGCTAAACAACTTCTACCAACTGGTGATTTTGAAGTATTGCAGTGGAAAGTCTCCTGAGTTGTACCATGAGGACCCTGCTGGCAGGGCTACCAGGACTGGAGCCATGCCGTAACTTATAAATCATTTTGGACCAGGCATAACTCTGACAGAAACCCATCACATAGTAAACTGCAGATATTTCACAGGAATTGAACAGCAGTCATGTCCCAGATGTGTAGCTCTGATATACCTGATTCCTATTGCAGCAACAGGTTTGCTTGTTTGTTTGCTGAAGACTTCATTGAAAGTTATTGTCTATATCTCCTTGTGTTTTGCTCTCTTTCCTTACATATTCATAAACCTATTTATTAACATTGAGGGATTGCTCTGCTAGACCTGTGTATCTTTGTTAGTTTATCAATCTGAACATCTCAAGGAGAAAGAAAAAACACAAGACCTCCGACAAGAAGCAAAAGTTCTTTGGAAAACAAGATTATCCTGTAAGGGTTTTTTGATAACTTCCAAATAAATATATGCATTTGGAAGCATGGGCATTTCATTGCACAGTGCCTAAGAGCGGAGAATGAGATTAAATTTTTAAAGTATTTCCCTCTCTTGTGGAATTTATTAGGAACATTTTCTTCAGAATTTTGGAGAAAATGTTTTGTAGTTAGCTTCAATGAAGAAGCCTGGGTTGAACAGAACTGTCCTCTGAGTCCCTTGGGTATCCTTATCATGATAAATCTAGTCGTTTACTCTTTATAACTCTCCCTTCCCCTGAGATTCCTTCAGCTAGCATATTCATTTATTCACCACCTCCTTGTAAAAATCTCATTTCAGTTTTGTGCCCTCCCACTGCAATCTGAGCAAGAGACATCATGTACTGTGGCAATACACATGCTGATTATTTGGCAGGCCACTCAAACAACATATATGGATGTAACATTTATACTTCATTTTTGAAATTATACTGTAAACTACCACAGAACTCATTCATTTTGTATTCTTGAGGACACCCAGCTGCAGATTTTTATGAAAATTGTGGAAACATAATATCTTTGACTCAATCTCATTGCAAATGTGGTTGTGGTCAGTCAGCTTGCGAAGTGGGGGAACAAGCTAACAACAGAAGGCCACTATGAAAATTAATTAAAGGTATTATGCATGTGTGATTAAGTTTTTTACACTTGACACTGTTGGGAGTGGTTCCAATTCCAAATGAGCCTTTTGTTTTTGAAAAAAGCAGCTAAGGAGATTGACTGCAGGAATGAAAAGAGTAAGCCCTAGTAGGTAATCAGAAAAAAGCCTGCTATTCAGTGAATGTTTCTGCATTCTGAAGATGTTCAGTAAACAGTGCATAGCCTTAAGTGCCTACATTGTAACTGGGCACTGTAATAAGAAATAACTATTCATGAACATTTTGTAATTATTTTCTCTGTAAGAGTCCTGGCTTATTCTGTTTGACAGTCATAACACCTTTTGTAGCACCTATCATTCTAAGATCTCTATACACAGCTAGCTAGGAATATACTCTTTGCCTGTGCAGTTTCATTTCAATCATATATTGAAAAATAACTGCACCTTCCACAAGTACTCAAATTCTGTTTTACAAGAATAAATACAGGTTTCTGCTATTTGCCTTGACACCATTCGTTTTGCTCATGCCACATAATTGCAGAGACTGTTGTCTTTACTTTGCACACAGTACTGCCCCACTGTGCTTCAATTAAGTTTATCAGCAATAAAATAAAGAAAAGAAACAGTGTGGTGCCTAATGAGACCATGTCTAAGAAATAAAACAAATAACTTGCTTAAAGAAAATCTTTAAAGGTAAATAGTACTCCTTGCTTAACTCCCCTCCCACAAACTCCCTGCACACAAAAAAAAACCCCAAACACCCACAAAAAACCCCAAACAAATGAACGAACAAACGAACAAAAAGAGAAAACAAAAAAAAACCCACCCAAAACTTACAAAGAATATTTTTTAAAAAACACAGTTATTCTGCAGACCTGGGGATTCTGGCTGACATGAAAGGTGGTGATGGTGGTGGGGGTAGATAAGTCAAGCCTCAGATCAGCAGATGTGAGAGATGGTCAAAAGATCACCTTAAAGCCAAATTATGTATTCTTGCTGTCAGAGAAAAGAAAATAATCTACATGGCGTTAGACATCACCTACTGGAAACTCATATGAGACCTTAATGAATTCTGTACATGGCATCTTTACTTGTAGGAATTTCTGTTACTGGTTTCTGCTTTTATTTCACATACACTAAACAGTGCTACTGGTTTATATAATATCCTACTGAGTGCAATTGATTTATTTTTTTTTTTAATTTAAACATTTTAGCAATTACTGAGCTTGTTTCAAATATGGAGTACACTTTAGTGGTTTTGTGCTCATTTTGTTTGCTTAAGCAGTATCTTCAAAAGAGACGGAAACTTTTGGGTGATGGCACAATTTTAAACCTAGAGAAAGAGTCATATTTACAAATGCAGTTAAGTGAATATGATTATACATCATACTAACAAATGCAGTGTTCACAATCATTGCAGAAAGGATAAATAAGAAGTGTAAATCTGTGCTTACACTCACATCCCTCGATCTCTGTTCTTTCCTAATAATTAACTTCAATGAGATTCTAGATGTTAGACACGGAAATAATCAACAGAACACCAGTTTTTATGCAAAGATCTCACAATTCAGGATGTATTTTCTTCCAGATGAATTTTGTGAATTTTTTCTAGCTTTTCAGGATTCTATCACAGTCATTGTGTTTGATTTTTTTTGTTTCTGTTTTGTGGTGATGACCTGCATGTGGCTGAAAAACAATTTACCTGAAAAAGTATATCCCGGAATAGAAGGGAAGAAAATGGTAGATCAAAACAGGACAAAATTCTGTGAAAAGGCAAAGGTAAATCTGAACTCTCAGCAGATCAATATTGCTAAGTGGTGTTCTATGAACACAAGAAATCCTTTACAATAATAAGAATGTTAGAGCAAATGCTATTTTAATAAAGTTATTATCTCTTCAAATAAAGATTATGATAACAGTGAAGGGAAAACATCAGGTCTGAAAATCATACTATCAAGAGAAGTAATCTTGCAGCCTACATGAGAATTTAAATTTTCACAGTTCAGTTTTGGCCCAATGCCTACCTGCAATCCTGCTTCATTTCTGCTTTTTACTTTAAAATCTGCAGCTTGCTGTCATGTAAAAATAGGACAAAAGTTCCTTGCTACAGCCTCATATGAATACTGTACATTTTAATACTCATTTTAGAGATATTTGTTCCTTGGGGTACACCATCAAAAGATTTTCAAGCTAATGCTTAATACAGAGTGACTCATTTTTTTAAAAAAACAATAAAAGCCACCTACTGGAAAATGACTGGGTATATAAAAGAATATTTGCTATACAGCAGAATGTTGTTATTTATACCCATAACTTCAGGACTTAGGGTTGTGGTGCTCCATGCAATTTCCCCAGACTCCTTTCTCTTTCCGTTGTCTAACCAAAAAAGTTTCATAGAGACAGATCCAGTTGTCACAGGTAAAACATTTTTTTTTTTTCATGAACAAGAACCAAACTATCAAGGAAAAATTCCCAAGGAGGCCACTTTGATGGACCTAAAATGGTGATTTTTATTTTTTTTTTTAGTACAATTCTGTTTAGTATTCACTACAGTCTGTAAAGTACATGTGAGGAATTAGAAAAAACACAGTAGTCTAGAAATGCAGTGCGAATATATAAAAGGGACCTTGTGACAACTGTAGTGTGAAAAACATTCCCAAATAAATGTAAACATTTCAGATGCTATCTTTTGCAGAATTTTATGTATAGGGTAAGGAAAAAAAATCTTTTTTAGAATGTATAATGACATTTAGAAGAATTACTACAAAATATGGGCTTGTGAGCTGCTCAGGAAGTTGTATCTGAATTCTATCTTCAGATATGTGGCTTTTGCCAAAATCTAGGAGGACTGTATATACATTACCAAGTACAAGATTGGTATTCATTTTTAAAAACTTCATGTCTCTTCATGTGTGTCTTTACAGGCATCTGACTGTGCCTTATATTTTATATTTTATGTGTGTGTATTTATATACATGCAGGTATTTATTTATATACATACAGGTATTAAATCTCTGTAAATATGTAAAAGGTAACAAAACAAAAAAAATCTTTTGCTGATGTTATTTTGTAGTGAATGTGTTTGTATCTATTCTTGGCTGTATCCTGTCTTTCTATTTCTAATTCTCTGTATCTACAATTTCACAGTAAGTCTGGTTTTGTTACAGTCATGCTCTTTGTGGACTACCTAAACATCATTTAATCATACTATCATTTACTATCACTTACTTGTAAGCCTTCCAGTGTGCTTGCTTATAAATTTCAAAATTGTTAAGACATTTTTCCTTTTGATTGGTCAGTGACACTGATACTATTTGAATTCATGTTATGCTTGTAAATAAGTGTCTTTGTACAGTTCCAAATGCTCTCTGTCTCAGACTTGGAAGATACATTCCTTATACAGGTAGAAACTTCCTCACAATTCTCCCTTTTCCTGGTTTTCATTTTTCTAAAGAAGTTAAATATAGTCGTCAGGTGCATCAACTAAGACCATAACTTATTAAGGTGATCAGTGCTGTATCATTTCTATTTACTTCTGTGGACCTATCTATCTATTTTATCTAAAGGTAATATCCTGTCTTCATTTGTGACAACACAAACAGGTTTGGTGAGATAGCTAGCCTGTGGACTATAGCACATTTCTGCGTCTACATGTGTACATTCTTCTTGTACAACTTTATTCAGCCTTTCCTGAAGAACTCTCTACCTGCAATAAGTCAGATTTTAGACTGTCTTGAGGCACCTTGCTCATGTAGTCATACGTGAAAACTGTGAACTCTCTAAGGTGTTTAACTTCTGTTTGCTCAATATTTTTCCATATGTGACAAGAACCTGGTCCAGTTGGTACTGTTTAGCTGTGCCTACAGTAGCAATAACTAGTCCCATAGTCATTCAGACTATATTAGCATATTGATATATTAATGGCCGCT
This sequence comes from Actenoides hombroni, assembly GCA_024336885.1. NCBI lineage: Eukaryota > Metazoa > Chordata > Aves > Coraciiformes > Alcedinidae > Actenoides > Actenoides hombroni. Next base: position 645,191 of record WUAM01000259.1, on the reverse strand, counting down.
TCCAAACAGCAGTTTGGACAATGCAGTTTTGCTTTGAAGGAGGAGAGACTAAAGTGTAAGCAGTTTCTAAGTTAGAAAATGGTGTAAAGCATGTTTCCTTTTTTAGTGTAACCTCCGATGCGACTGCAATAGTAATAATTATGTAGGTCTAATAACTAGTAATTTTTATTTCTGTATGGAACTCAGTAACCTATGGATCCCATATCTTTCATATCCAAAAGAACAAGAAGTTGAGAAGACCTCTGAGAATGTTACTAATTTGAAGGAAAATTAGACTATTAGGATATTAATTCTGGAATGACCTGTGGATTGAACAGTTAGTTCACAATCTACACTTGAACATTAATTCATAATCTACACTTGTAACAGAAGATAATTCTCAGTTCTACCAAACCTCCTTACAGTAGCAGGAGAGTGATGGACTGGAGATAATGGGAAAGGAGACTGTTGAACTCCACAGAAGCCATAACAGAAAGAATTATGACTGTGACTTATGGAAGAGGAGAAAGGTACAGACGGCAAGAGTAAATAGCAAGTGTAAATTGAAAGAGCATTATGATCTAAGCATATGTCAGTAATGACTTATTTATAGGTAAATGGTTGTAGTTTATCTTAGTGGAGTGACAAGTCTTCCATCGATTGTATTTGAAAGCCAAGTAATTGATTGTTTTATGTAACAATATATAAAAATAATTTTATGTATATTTTAAGGTTATGTATTCTCCTGGGTGATGCTTTCTGCCAGACAGGCCTTTAGTACCTCAAGCCAGTGGTTCAGGATTTTCAGAGACTAAAATCTGATATATGTAGAAAAGTCATTTGACTCTTATAAAAATATGCCACTGGGTTACACTTTAATGGCTAGCTTAGATAATATTGCATGATACACACCTGAACCACCTTCTGACTAGCTAGAAATCTCTACACTACCAAAGCCACTCACCTATGCAGAAAGTCATGTGGCATGTCATGAACCAAAAATATATGTCTTGTCTTTAATGTTTCTATAATCTGTGTTTGAAGTCCTAATGAGTGGTTTCTCAGGAAGCAAGAAACTGTGATCCCAGATCAGATTGTCTTGACTTTGCTCTGAGTGACCTCAAGAAGAGGAAGCCATAACAGGAAGCTCTTTTGAACGTGTTTAGAGGTGTGGAGAGCTGCCAGCTGTCATACTAACACTGCACTTGGGTGCGACTGGAGAGTGCTATCTGTGGAAAATACTTCGTTGCTGTGTCTGAGACTCTGCTTGCATATAAGTTGCCTTCATGGATGTTTGCATGGCAAGGTTTCATTAGTAGAGACGGGGACTACAGGGGTGGCTTCTCTGAGAAGCTGCTAGAAGCTTCCCCTGTGTCCAAATAGATGCCAGCTAGCTTGAGGATGGACCTTCCACTGGACAAGTCTAAGTCCTTTAGTGACAGTGGTAGCGCCTCTGTGATAATACATTTAAGAAGGGAAAAAAGTTACTGTGGGAAAGCAATTGCATCCAGAAAGAAGTGAGAATATGTGAGAGAAACAACACTGCAGACACCAAGGTCAGTGAAGGAGTGAGAAGAGGTGTTCCAGACAGCAGAGCAGAGATTCCCTTGCAGTCTGTGATGAAGACCACGGTAAGGCAGGCTGTTCCCCTGCAGCCCATGGAGGTTAATGGTAGAGCAGACATCCATCTGCAGCCCAAGGAGGACCACTCACTGGAGCAGATCGATGCCCAAAGGAGGATGTAACCTCATGGGAAGCCCATGCAGGAGGAAGGTCCTGGCAGGACCTGTGGATACATAAAGAGAGGAGCCCACACTGGTGCAGGACTTGTGACCCCATGGGGGACCCATGCTGGAGCAGTCTGTTCCTGAAGGACTACATCCCATGGAAGGGATCCATGTTGGAGAAGTCTCTGGAGGACTGTCTCCTGTGGGAGTGATCTCATGTTGGCACAGGGGAAGAGTGTGAGTCATGAAGTGTGTGAAGGAGCATCAGAGACAACGTGTGATGAACTGACTGCAACCCCCACTCCCTCTACCCCTGTGCTGAATAGGGAGAGGAGGCAGAGAATTCCGAAATAAAGCTGAACCTGGGAAGAATGGAAGGTTGGGGAGGAAGGTGCTTTTTAAGATTTGATTTCTCATTAACCCTCTCTTATTTGATTGATAAGAAATTAAACTAATTTTCCTCAGTCAAGTGTGTTTTGCCCATGATGGTAATTGGTGAATGACCTCTCCCTGACTTTATCTTGACCCATGAGACTCTTATTATATTTTCGTTCCCCTGTCCAGCAGAGAAGGGGGAGTGATAGAGCGGCTTGGTGGGCACCTGGCCTCCAGCCAGGGTCAACCCACGGCAATGAAAAACAAGGCTAGATCTGAGGCAGCTTCAGGGTACCCTCTGAGAGACAGCATGGAGATTTTTCAGAGCCATGATGAATCTCCTGTTGTAAACCTACCACTGCTTATATGATATTCTGTATCTTCAAAATGTCATAAAAGCAGTTTTAAAGATGGTGAATTTGTCTTCTCCAAAAAATACCATATGGATTGACAGTTCTCTGTATTAATAGAGATTTGATCTAATTAGTTAATTCTCATGAAGTTCAATGACTGACAGATGAATAAAGTAAAATGTACTGTATGTTTTCTTGTTTTAGTTATTTGTGAAAGCCCTTTGTTCTTTAGCTGTATTATTTTTTAACATAGTTTTCACTTTCCAGTTCATCCTTGACCTCAGCTGCTCTGAGCATGTTCCCCCATACCCAAACCAATGCAATGGGATTTCTCCCCTTTCTCAAGACTACACTAGCTTTTTCCCAGTCTCTTTCTATTTTTATTTGTTACTTCTTTCCCTAAAACAATCAATTCCACAGATTCACCTTCCCCTCCACATTCTGTGATTAAAAATAATGTACTATACAGGAAGAAAAATAAAAACACATGCACAGAAATTCAGTCAAAACAGACACCATAAGCAAGCTAAAAAAAATGGAAGCACTCCTGTTGGCCAAAATATTTGTTAAGCAAAGACATCTTTATTAACATAAATTTAAAAACACATGAAGAAAATAATAATGATTGCATGTCTTCACACTCTGTAGCCAGTGAGCTAAAGGAAAAGATAAAATTAAATACCTAAAGATCTTTCAGTGTTCTCAGTACCTGAAACACTTATTGACTTTAATGAAAGTTCTTATTCCTCAACTGTGCAATCAATGGGATACAATATTGTACCATATATTGTCCTGCTTTTAATATTGATATTCATGTTTCCCAGCTCAACAACATGCTTCTTTTATCAGCTTCCCGGGACTCCGGTAAATACTGCATCTGCTTTATCCCTTGTAAAATGGTATTTCAAATTGGCAGAGGAATTAATGAATATTCGTAACTATTTACCTACAATCCAGCTTGGATATCATGAGACAGCTACTTGCTCTGTGTTCATGTACAATAGAATGTCATCAGTTACTGAAACCTCTTGCACACATAAAAGGCATTTGTTGTAAATGAATTTAAATGTAAATTGTTACAGAGTGAATTATTTCCCTGTCTGTTACTTTTTCAACTTAGCTCAGAAGTTGTAATAAAAAAAATATTGTTTCACAAGTACTCATGGAAACATGTTGTTAAAATAGAACATGCACGTATATTCACAAAGAAAATGAGAAAAGCTATTCTTAATCAGAAAAGAAGTCTGAGACGATTTTCTGTCATTTCAAAGAACTCTTACCTGCTCACAGCCAGATACCTCGACCACTCACCTCCTTACCTCATAATTAATGCACCTTGCTGTCTATGCTGGCTAAGTGCAAACCCTTTTCTATCCTTGTAGATGTCAAACTACTTCTAAGTTCAGGCAGTGCCACACTCAAAACCTAAATACAGTGGTTTTGAAACTATAGATTCAATCATTTCGTATACTATACCTATATACATACACACTACCTTAAGGCAACTGCATTATACAGCAGCTGTCATCACAGATATTCACTCACATGGAACAGGGGTTTCATGCTTCTGTGTAATATCTGTACTCACACAAGGCACTCCAGTACTTTCTGTAGGGAGTTGTATGGTAGTGATGAATGAAAACATTATGGTTTAATTACAAGGACAACCTTTCTCCTTTCATGCAAATAAATGCCTTTCCTAATGTTCTGAAACACACAGCATGTTTCAAACTGTTCTCTCCTTATTAACCCTATGTGTACTATTAATTAGTACACATAGTACTAATGTGACTGAAGTTTTGCTTCAAGATGGCCTTTCTCATGCCAACGCTGCTGAAATGTGGTTTACTGGTTTTAGTGTGTTTCAAAACCTGAGTAGATGAACCACTTGATTTGTGATCAATGCTTATTAAGGCTGGAGGAAAAACCTGTTGAAATGTACTAGCTGACTGTAAATACATATCACAACATTTGACTTCTTATTCTTCCTTTAATGTTAAGGATTTCATACCTTGATGGTTCATTTTAATGTTTATATACAGTGTATCAATGCAAAAATCCAAACAAAACACATTCATATCATCTAAGCTGCATCATTTCAGCTGCTTCTCACAGTACTTACTCTGAACATGACCTCACCAGCTTTGTTCCTTTTCTTTGGACATGCTCCAGCACCTCAGTGTCCTTCTTGTACTGAGGGGCACAAAACTGAACATAGTATTCAAGATGCAGCCTCACCAGTGTTGAGATGATCACTTCCCTAGTCCTGCTGGCTACATTATTTCTGATACAAGCCAGGATGCTGGCTTTCTTGGCCACCTGGCACACTGTTGTCTCCTATCCAGCAGGCTGTCAATCAAAAGTATCTCCAGGTCCTTTTCCACCAGGCAGCTCTCTAGCCACTGTCCCCCAAGCCTGTAGTGTTGCATAGGGTTGTTGTGACCCAAGTTCAGAACCCAGCACTTGGTCTTGTTGAACCTTGTTTGCCTCAGCCCATCAATCTAACCTGTCCAGATACCTCTGTAGACCCTTCCGACCCTCAAGCAGATCAACACTGCTGCCCAACTTGGTGCTATCTGGAAACTTACTGAAGGTGTGCTTGATGCCTTCATCCAGATCATTGATAAAGATGTTAAACAGAACTGGCCCCAGTGTATATATTTAAATATGCAACTTGGCATACAAATGTAGTTCGCAAACTACTTTTCCAGTTTTAAGTACCAGGTAATGAAATCACTTGGAAATGGAAAATTCTTTTCCCTCTCATTTTCTATTGAAAAGTGAGAAGGGAAAAGAGAAGTTAAGAAATGTGAGAAAATAGCACATTAATTTGTAAAGTGTTCTTCTTGGAAGAGTAACACTCAAAAGGAAATGTAGTGCTTTTTCTCATTTGCAGCAGCCCTTTTTAGTCAGAAATCAATATGAACTATCACTCTTAGGAGGGTGTCTAAGCAAACCTTAGAGTAATGCAGAAAGTATGAGCTAATTCAGCATTTAGTGATCTCACTCCCTCCAAGTCTGTTCTAAATTGTTTTGGCAGCAGGAGATGTGTCCAGTACAACTCCCAGACAGAGTGAAACACTGATCTAAAACAGCAAATGACCTGAAACACTAAGAACTACCTCTGAAAAAAACACCAACTTTCCCTGTCATCTTCCTGAGAAAAGTCTTAAAACATGCTCTGCAAGGTCAGTTGTACGCTCTTTCCTATAGTTATGTGATTTTAAGGTCTACTTTATGCTGATTTCACATAATGACACTATGAATTCAATTTTTAACTAAGAACAACAAAACCAGCAAAAAAAAAACCCTGGTATTTTATAAAATATCCCCTGAAACAAACAAGGATCTTAATGCTTAGCAAGCCCATTAATTGATTATATGAAATTTTGACAATTATTACATCTAAGCCATTCAAAATGAAAAATTGAACAATCTTTTACTGAAGCATACATACTGAATATGATGCTGGTTTCCTTCATTCCCTAAACCCAAGATTTCTTTCTACTACTGACATAGTAAGGAAATTATATCACTTCCTTACAAGAATTCTGGAGTATCCATTTTTTCTTCATTCTGGTTTCAGACAAAAATTAGGATTTTGTAAAGGAAAACCAGTATGTTAGCAACAACAAAACTAGTATTCTCATTGTGACATCACAAATTTTGACAGATTTTCTTTTGAGAGCAACGAAATGTTGATATTGTCCAGTCTACTGAAACACTGGGAACATTTTAGAGTTTCCAAAATAAATACGCTCCCAGACTCCAACCAGCACAGACTTCAGTGAAAGAACTTGATTTCTGTGACACTAAGTAACCCCCATCTCAGCTGGAGACTTTGTGGAGCAGCCAGTTGGAGAGCCTGGGAGGCCAGCAGCTCACCAGGTGAACAGCTGGGAAATCATATGTCCTGGAAAGATTGGCAGTCTACTCATCAGACAGCTAGGTGTCAGGAAAACTGCCCAGGAGTTAGAGTAGATGGTCTTGCCAACCTATTTCCCTGTATTATTTCCATCAGCATTAACAAAAATATACAATGGGGTTGACAGTATTCCATCAGAATATATATATGCTTTAAGATCTCTAAATCAATGGTTTCTGCCTTGTGCCTACATCCCACCTGTCCATGGACCTTAATGCTTAACAAGCCTATTATTTGAATACATGAAAGTTTGTCAACATTATTATATCTAAGGGTATGGACAAGCATCTCTCATGGTTGTTATGTCTCATTATTCTTTCCTTCTTTCATCCTTCTCTTTCTTGATCCTCTTTCTTTTTCTTTGTGCCTTATTTGTCTCTTAGCAATACATCCTCTTTTTCTTGAGTAGATAGATATTCCCCTCTTCTTGCAGTTTCTATGAATGGTCCAATCCTTCTAAAACCACAAAATTTATTTAACATAAATTTTATATTTATATAAACAGGTGAACAAGTGAGGGCTGGATGTTTCTTCCCATATCCCCATCAACCATGAATATAAGCAAAATAAAGTCAGGTGACAATTCATTTTTTTTTCTCTCAAGTATTACCAGAATATTTCATAGCCCCTCCTTGCAATTGTCATGTTCACTTGTCATTTAACACCTTGCTTTTAGTGTGTAATTTTTTTAGTTGAATTCTAAAATAAATTTAATAAGGGGCTTCAGAATTTAATTTGATATCACAGACAGTAACACTATGGGGAAATTAAATGGTCTGATAGATTTTCTTACTTTTCAAGAACAAAAATTAGGTAGGACACACTGTTTAGGAATCGTTTTGCCCTTGACACTTTTAAGACTAGCTCTTGGGTTATGAAATCTGCATGTGAACATGAAACATGGTGTCTACATCAATGGTGATAAAGACATTTGAAATATTATTCTTCAGTCTGTGATTAGAAACTAGGTGAAGTGTATTATCCTTAGTTACATTGAGACAAAAGATTTTCTACAAAATCTGAGTCTTAATTTTAAAATTAGAAGTAGAATGTTTAATATTCATTGTTTTGCTGTTACCTCAAATACCAGAGAACATGCTTTTACACTAATATTTCCAATTTTTGTGGATTTTCATGGTTGAAGACCATGTAATACTCTTTTCCTGTCAAATGTATACTTTAATATCTATACGTCAGACAATTTTTTTAATTTCCCCATGTAAAAAAAGATTTGCAACAGCATTGTAAAAGAGAAAAATCATAAATAACTCAAGAAAAGCATTTGAACATTGTTTCATTTGGACAACCAAAATTTGGTCAGGAAGAAACCTGAGGCTATAATAAATCCAGATATTCAGTCTTTCTTCCACCACCATACCCCTATCTCATTTTTTACCCATTTATGGGTAACATATAAGCAATTCCACAGAAAGTTTCTCCATTCTGCCTGCCATCTGTCAACAAACTCAATTCTGACAGGAGTAGCCAGCATCTCAAGGGTGCAAATCAATTTAGTGTCAGTGTTGGATGTGTTCCAGTGCATTTCCTCGGCACAGATGAAAGAAACTGTGTCAACTGAGCAGTGTTGCATATGTTTTTATCTGCTGTTGGCTGGGGATTGAGCTATAGCTACTAAATTCACTTCACCTAGAGTCTCAAATTTTATCTGGTACTCTATGTATAGCATGCAGCATCAATGGGCAATTATGGAATAAAGAGACCCAGCCACATATGGTAAGAAGCAATGTAGAATATAACTGAGTGGGCTGTGATAGGGAAGAAAAGCACAATACATATAATGTCAGGTAAATATAAAGTTCATACCTCCCACAACTTTCCTGAGCTATAAATTACTTTGTAAACCAAGACTGCCACTGCAAGAACAAAGCACCTTTTTCTCTAAAGAACTATGAACTTTTTTCATAAAGCAATTCACTCGTATCTACCTATGACCTTCCATTTCATAAAACACAAGGTATATCAAAAACCCTATTTCTAGTAGCATATCTCATTTACATCAGATGAATAGAATCATTGATAGCAACAGTGCAGAGCCTATGAATTTGACCTCAGTTTTACCTGAACAATTAGAGATAATAAAGAGCATGTGGAAACTTTCCAAACATAAATTCTTGATGGCTCCTTTGATAAGGGCAATTTAATGATCTGCATAAGGGTTTGGAGACATAAGGATGTTAATCCCTGTAAATCACACTGCCACAGATTCAGAAAGCTGTTAATGCTGTTATCCACATTTGACAAAGGCAAGTTAACTCCATCCCTAAAGTGGTAATAAAGTGGCCATATTTGTAATTTTTAAATACTGATCTTTCTATAGACAATCTAACAATATTTTCACAATGTGAAATGTACACTAAGCTCATTTCTGTTCATATTCATTCATATTCTGCTACTGCTGTGATTTGCTCCAGGGTTATCCCAATCTTACTTTTCCATTTGTTCACTCATTCAATTTGTAAGAACCTTATCCTCACTTCTAGCAATCTTTCCTTGTTTTCATGTAAGGTCCTCAAGAATATTTAAGAAAAAAAGCAGAGAAAAAAATAAGTATGATTTGCCAGTTGATTGTTTTTGAATGAGAAGCTGACCAGAACACAATACAGAGAGAGACGTTTCTACAATGCTGAAACAGCACACAATCACCAACACATGCACATTATTTGGAAGAGGCCATAGTGAGCAAGGAATCCTATAATCCTAGAATAGTTTGGATTGGAAGGCACTCTTAAAGATCACCTAGTTCAACCCATCTGCCAAGGGCTGGGACATCTTTCACTAGATCAGATTACTCAAAACATTGTTGAACCTGACATTGAACATTTCTGAGAATGGGGCATCCACAACTTCTCTGGGCAACCTGGTCCAGTGTCTCATCACCCTCACTAAAGAATTTCTTCCTTTAGTCCAGTCTAAATCTACCCTTTTTCAGTTTAAATCTTTTGACCCTTGTTCTGTCATTACAGGCCTTGGTAAAAAGTATTTTCCTATCTTCCTTATAAGCTCCCTTTACATATTGAAAGGCCAAAATAAGGTCTCCCTAGAGCCTTCTCTTCTCCAGGCTGAACAACTTCAACTCTTTTTGCCTCTCTTCATAGGGGATGTGCTCCAGCCCTCTGATCCAATTTGTTGCCCTCCTCTGCACCTCCTTCAGCTGGTCCATGTCTTTCTTGTGCTGAGGACTCAAGAGCTGAACACAGTACTTCAGGTACTATCATGAGAGCAGAGGGCGAGAATCACCTCCCTTAACCTGATGACTATGCTTCTTTTTATGCAGCTCGGCATATGACTGGCTTTCCAAAAGGATCGTCCTAAATGGTTTGTGTGGATTGATGAGAGCTGTTGAGTTACTGTGTTTGCATACCCACCAAAACTTTTCCCTCACAATTTCACAATAATACCTCATTCTCTAACCTAATTTGGTTTATTTCCATCACGTTCACCTCTATGCTATGAACATTTCCTAGGAGTTTCTTTAATGACATATCTAATCCTTGCCACAAATTTCTTTCTCAATTTCTCTCCAAGGGTAGAAAAATGTAGTGGAATACTTCATTTTTCAAAGATACTGGTGAGGATTTTTTACTGTTTACATAAATGTTAGCATATCTTTTGGAGAAGGTGGCAGTGGTAAACTCTGTTGGGATTATAAACCATTGGGGTTTGTAATGCCTGTTCCATCATTCATTGCAGAAACAGCCTATTGGTCCATATTATGAAGAATAACACTACCTCAGAGTAGTGTGTATGTCTTATTTTTGCTCTGTTAAAAAACAACTAAAGGACAAATGCAATGACACTGGCTTGAGAAGTGAGATCATCTTCTAACCTCCGTATCTCATGAACATCTGAGGGGGAATTTTTCTAAGATCTCAGCTTAGCCTAGAGAACTCATTGCTGTAAAAGATGAAAATAACCACAGCCTGAACCACTTTCCCTGTCACTTACAAAATTCTTTCCTTTGATTCACTTTCTCTCAGTGAAGTTTTCAAGAACATACAAAAGAGTTCAGATGATTCATCCTCAAGCGGGGAGGAAAGGAAGAGTGGGATGTTGTTATTTCTATTTTTTAATACTTGGCTATTATGGCTAATAGTTGCCTAGGAAAATAAATAAATAACTAAAAGATTAGATAAGAATAAATGAAAGAAACACTTCACATAGCACACTGCCAGATTATGAAATTAAATACCTCTGGGTATAATGTACTCAAATATTGTGTAGAGGAAAAAAAGGGAACCAGAAAATAATGACTCAGAACATATCTGTTAAGATAATCAAATCCCGTACTTTTGGATGCATACTGATCACTCCACTGCAGATATTATTTTCTTTCTCTAATGCATAATAGATTATAGAATAATCTATGTGGATTTGGGCTATTTTTAATATTCCTTTTAAATATTATGACTAGACAAAAACTTTATATATTAAGGCAAAATCAAAAAAAATATAACCTAAAAATATAGGTGAAATTTGAAACAGTGTTTACCAGAATTTAACTATAAAAGGATATCCCAGAAAACAGGCACATGTATTCTTTATCAACACTTTTCTTCTGACATCATGTAAGATAATTCACAAAATTCTAAGAAAATAATTCAGAATAAAAATAAATAAAAACATAATAGTGATAATAATTTCTGTCTGGCTTCTGAGAACTATCTTCTCAACAAAAGAAAAGAAGAATTTGATCTCCAAAGATCAAGACTGTGGGTAAAACAACAATAAAGCAAGCTCTACTTATGTACTCTAAAGGGAAAGGAAAGATTTAGGTTTACCACTGTTTACTGAGAAAGAAACATGACCAAATAGGCAAAAAATAGACTTTTGCAGTGAAGTAGGTTAGATAAAAAGAAATCTCTTGCCATGTAAAACTACATTTTCAGTTGTGACGGTGCCTCGTTATGGAATAGAGACAGATGTGATTCTATTGCCTCTGTTAGAGATTAAGGTGTTTGGTCATATCTAAAAAGATATATAGCTGAAGCGCACCAATAGACTCACGATTTATGTTCCCTGCTCCATGAGACCAATATGACAGAAAAATCTTATAAACATTGCAATCATAATGTTTAAGTAATGTGGCTGTGTTTCTCTACTATTCATATTTGAAGATACTTGTAGATCACCACTTTCCAGTGTAAGAGAAATTAATTTCTAGTTAAAAAATGTGTTTTTTTCCCTTAATGTTACACCAGATATATTTATATGTATATATTTGTAAATAATATATATTATACATAATATATT
>WUAM01000259.1:606689-630249 GCA_024336885.1 Actenoides hombroni | reverse complement strand
AGTCATAACACGGGTGTGTTATCAACACCCTCCAGCTCCCAGTACTGCAGCATGAGGGCTGTATGGGGAAAAGCAGCCCAGCCAGACCCACTACAGATGGTCAGGGAACTGGAGCATATGATGAATGAGGAGAGGCTGAAAGAACCAAGTTTGATTGGCATGAAATGGAGAAGGTTTAGGAGAGATTGTATTGTTGACTACCATTGTCTGATGGGAGATGCATAGTGACAGAATGAGGGTCAGCAATTTCCATCAAGGGAAAATAGATTAGGTATTAGGGAAAAAAAAAAGGCACTAAGTTGATTGGACAAACCCTGGATCATGTTGCCTGGAGAGGCTGTAGAATTTTTCTCCCTGGATAAATCCAAAATTTCAAATGATATGGTCTTGTGCAACCTGATCTGAGTTGACTTGGTTTAAAGATGAGGTTGAATTAGGTGACCTTCTGGTACCTTTCTTCCTTCCTTATTCTATGAATTGATGGCATTTTGTGGTGGTGATGAGCATGCAGAAGTACCAGCCACTACAGATTCTGGATCCAAGAGAGCAGGAAAGATTATGAGTGCCTTCCAGATAATGTATTTGCACAGGAGCTTGAACCATGGCACCTCTAAAGCTACACCTTCACCTTCACTTGGATGCCTCTCTGCTAATTCAGAAATGTCATTGGACATACAAGTACACAGCTATCTGAAAAAAATTAACCAACAAAACATTTGGAAAAATCACCTCTTTCCAATGTAATTGTAAAAGGCTGAGCAAACAGTTCATGCATGTTTCTTACAGAACTTGAGAAAGGCTAAGGAGGAGAATGGGAGATAAGTCACCAATTACAGTGTTGAAATATTCAAATAAGAGTTTTGTGTGCTAAGTAAACTCAAGGAACAAATCATAAAATTATGTCAGTGGTTGTAAGAGGCTGCTTAAATGAAGGTCATTGAAGTTGAAGTTCAAAAATTCTAAGGTTTAATGAATCTCCATGGGTAGGTTTATCTTATAATTGCAGATCATATTTAGAAGAACAGGACTAATTAGAAGTGATTTATAAATGTGTTTAGGCTTAATTGAAAGTAAGATTTTCCTGTGTTAAGTTCAAGATGACTGTGTGTTAATATATAGAGGTTCATTTTAAGTGGTTGTTGTACAGAACTAAAACCTGATATCCATGTGCCTTTTTTCTGTGTATTAGCCTTTATGCTTTTTTTTTTTTTGGTACTAACTATTAAAATATATTGTAAACAATCAAATTACCTTTGGTCTTGAGGCATTTGATTTTCACAAATAACCCCCAAACCCTAAACTTAGAATATTTTGTAAATATTTTATTTTAGAACTACTTTTAGTACAAATAATAAAGAAAAGAAATAAAATGGAAAAATTCCCCAGAGACCATATAGCTGTTCAAATGGCTATATTTGTTAGCTGAATGTTTATCATCCACTACAGCTACAATATATGTGAGCTTTAAAATTATTACAGATATGCGTATGAATAATATTAATAGGTGCACTCTATTATGAATTAAATTTCTAATTATTATTCATAGGTTCTGGGATTTTTCATTAGTATTATGGACTTTTGATTTACATAGTAATGTTATTATGTCTCATAATTAGACAGCACGTAAACACTGTTCACTACTGATGATAAGAATGGTTCACTACCTCGTTACTGCTGAATTTCAGCATGATTAATAATGTGCAGCTTTTATAATCTGGGAGTATTGCACACAGCCAATAACTTTATGGGTGTAACTAAACTCTACTAGCTAAGTTTCAAAGTGTTTAAGAGCTGATCTAAATACTATTTCAATACTCCGTGTTTACTGGAAAGCAAAGTTTGTTTTTGTGGAGCTGTCTTGTTTCTATTTGTTGAATAGTGAAAATGGAGAAGAGAAAGAAACGCTGTGGAATATATTCAGAGGGTAAACCAGATTTCTCTGATTAGTGTGCAAGGATATGAATACCATACTTTGCCAATGAAAAATAGAAGGTCAGTAATGAATGCTGAATACTGTTGTTTAACAGTAAATGTATAGGAAGTAAAAAAAAAAAAAAAATAGCCATTTGGAAGTAAAGCAGCTTGTCATTGAAGTTTCCAAGAATAAATCAACATAACATAGTTGATTTAAGAATTCACTCTCTAAGTGTATAGGACTAATGTATGTAGTTAACTGATCAAGCAGCCAACTGTCTGATCATGGTTGTCAAGGAGTGTCAAAAGGAGTGTACTTGCATATTACGTTTTTCATAACATGTCAATGAAAAAGTCTGGATCAGCTGGAGTACCTTGACCACATACACTGTTAGAATATTATACAGACATGAACATGAAAGAGGGCTTGAGCTCTGCAGGTGTAAGACGTGTAAATTGAAGTGTATACATAGAAGTAGCTATACATGGAGCAGACATCTGAGATTGGGTTATATCACTTGCCAATACACTCAAAGCTCATTTATTCTGATAAGCAACTCCTGATTCTCCATTCATACTAATAAATTAAATCTGCCTAGCCAGATTCTGGGCACTGAGGTCACCTGGCAGAAACTAGCATGTGTTTATGCCAGTGAAGTTTTAACCTACTAAATTGCCTGTTGTAGTGGTCCCCATAACATTTTAATAGCTAGACCATGCCATGAATTATTCAAGATTAATGATGGCTGGAATGAGTAAAAATAATGTCAGGAAATGTTCTAGAGTTTGCTGTTACAGACTTTTGCTTTCCACAGCTAGGAGCATATCCAAACCTGGCTGAATTTATTGTGGTAGAAACAACATAACTGTCTACTTTCTCTTGAGATGCTTATGGTGTCCCACCTGCCCTTCAGGTGCTACTCTAGAAAGGGTGTGCTCTACCATGGCTCCTGTATCGTATCTCTCAGCCTTGTGTGGGTATCTTTCATATCCAAGAAAATCTCAGCTGACTCTAGACAGCTAAATATGGGCAAGGGAAAAGAAATTCAGGTTGCCTTATATTCAAATTGCCCTGTAAAGTCCTTCAGACTTTACATGTTAGAGCTCCATTGCCTTTAATACAAATCTAGGAACCATGATGACATGCATATACCTAATTTGGTTTTGAAACCTATCCTAGATGCTGGGAATTTTCTGTTTGTAGGAATAAAAGGATCCTTTCAGATTTAATTGAAAGTATTTATTAATGCTCTTCAGCAAGACTGTGTTATACAGTGACTGCTTCATTGTCATATAGTTTTAGTTTTATCTGTTACAGCAATTTTAACATTGATAAATTTGTTTGATTTAAAAATGTAGACTATGGCAAAAAGCAATACATTTGGGCAGCTCATTAGACAAAATATTGAAGTGAGTTAGTAGAAGGAGAAAAAAGGCTATTGGCATGAAATCATGTACATGTATACAAACAAAGCATATAAATCTGTTTTGGGGTAAGAATTTAACTTTGCAATAAGGATTGTGTTACCTGGGGGAAAAAAAAAACAAACAGAGAACGAAGAGAACTTCTCACTCATGGTTTGCAGAAAAAGGAAACAGGAATAAGGATTACTTTGAAACTGAGGGAAACCTCAATCCAGGAACTGACAGTATGGCTTGATTGCTAGGTCTCTGTAGAGACCTATCAGAGTTAATGGAGCTCCACGTAGCCAAAAAAAATCTGTCTGAAAATGATCAGTTTCCAGATTATGGATAGAAAGAGGACTATTATATGTTATCTCAAGAGATAGTGATGAGTATGTCATGAGGGAGAAACAACACTGGCTGTGTGAAGCCATTCTGAAAAGAATAGAGAAAAGATTAACCCCCCAAAACAATAGATATTAGTCAGTAATAGACATTCAGGGAATCAAAAATTATGCAGCTGAAAAGATACAGATGTTGCCTGTAGAAACTGAAAAATAGCCGAAGGAGAAAAAAAAATTGTTTTGGTAAAGTGATGCTTAATTCTTAGTGGTTTGAATTAATGTACATTTTTTCCATCACTTCAGTAAACACAGTAAGAAAATGTTCTGACTTGTTATCTGTTATTTCTTTCAACATCATTAGCAGCTTCCAAGAAACTCTGAGGAAAACTGCTTGTAATGAAGTTAATAATACATCTATTTTATTAGGAAAGGTTACAACTATCTAACATTTTAATTTGGCCACCTTCTATTAATGTGGTGGGTAGAATTATGATAAAAATCATTAGATCAGATAGAATGACTCATCCATTAAAGCCTGGAGAAAAGTCAATATTGGCACTCCCAGTGATCTCATATGCACCTTTCATGTATAATTGGTTGATGCTATTATGTATCCGTGATCACGCTTTCCAGGGAGGCAACTCCTGTAACATTAAGTTCAATAATCCTCACAAGAAATGATGATTAGAGGACCTGAATATTCTTGATAAATTTTAGATTAACAGACAAGATGACATTTAAGCACAAGATGTGAGCAATGATTAAATGAACATCATGAAGAAGGGATCACACTGTGGTTTCACTAAAGTGTCATCTTTTCAACGATTCAAGTTTCTATAATGGTCCTTGAAAGTTTGCTTCAGCTACTCCGAGCAAAAGAACCCCAGTGTTAAAGATTTCCTCATACAAGAGTTAAAGGTTTCAATTCTTCACCTACTTCTTTACCTAACTAGCATTAACATTTTTGCAAAACAAGTATAAATCTGTGTGTTATGTAGCCAATTCCCTGTGTAGTAATTTTCTCTGACCTTACCCTCTCCTTGCTTATAGTAATATACCGTATATGACACAGGAAGTTCAAATTCCTGAGGAAGTGACGAAGGCAAGGAGCAGAGCACAGACCTTGGAGTAGAACAGACTTTGGCTTCCTCACAAATAGCAGATAGGATCCTGTGACATGCAGCTATGAAGGGCAGAAGAGCTTAAGATAAATGGCAGATCTTTGAGAACAATCCTCCAAGCACATGAATGATTCATCCTCATATTCAGGAAAACAAGTAGACTTGTGAGGAGATCATGATGAACTAACAGGCATAATAATTATTAAGTTCCAGAACAAAAAAAGACATACAGCAAGTCAAAATAAGGACAGGGTATAGTGAAGGAATATAGAAACATCACCTGCGCATACAGGAATGCTGATAGAAAAGTCAAAGCTCATCTAGAGTAGAAACTGGAAAGAGATGTCAGGAATAACAAAAAGAGCTTCTGTGACTACATTGACAGTAAAAGTACTAGGAAGGAAAATGCTGACCCACTGCTGAAGAAAGCAAGCAATCTAGTTAACAGTGAATACAAGATGAGAATGAGGTACTCAAAGACTTCATTGTTTCATTTTTCACCAACAAGGTCTCCCATGCCTCTGTGTTTAGAGACGAGGTTGCAGGATGAGAGAAACTACCAGCAACACGTGAGAGTTGGAGTCAGGGATTTTTTGAGAAAGCTTGATTGACACAAGTTCATGGGACCAGATGTGCGGTAGGGAAACGTATTGGGAGAGCAGGAGTGGGAGATAAATATTTTAATCATCTCCAAAATATGTAAAGTCAATCCAAAGAGCTATGGGCTTGTCAGCCTCACTTTAGTTGCTGTGAAAAATCATGGAGCAACTCTTCTTGGAAGCTATTTTTGTGTGCTTGAAGAAGAAGTTGACTTAAAAAAACTATCATGAACTGACTTACAGCAAATTATGTCATGATAAAATTACTAGGTCTGTGGAGAAAGTGAAGTGGTGACTTTCCCTTAGTCACAAATAGGGAAAGTATTTTGACTTTAGTGAGTTTTTCACCATAGTCTCCTCAAATATTCTTTCATCCAGGTTTGGACATTATGCTAGAGATGGATGTATTACAAGATGAGTGAAAAACTGGATGCTTGACTGAAAGGGTAGTGGTTAATAGTTTATAATCTCTCTGACAGCAAGTTAAGAGTGGAATTCCTTGGAAGTCTCTCTTGGGACCTGTTAGTCTTGTGTAACATGTTCGTCAGTGACGTGGAAGAGGCCAAGAAGTGCACAAGTCAAGATAGCAGATGACTCCATGTCAAAACACCAATATATTTGTTTGAGGGCAGAGCTGCTGTTCAGAGACTTAGACACACTGAAGGAATGTACTAGAAGGAACCTTATGAAATTCATCAAAGTCTTGCACCTGGGATGGACCAATTTCCAAAAAAGTACCAGGTGAATAGGTTACTTGACTGACTGGCTGGGTAAATATGTCTAAGCAAAGTACCTGGGAGTCCTGGTGAACTGCCATTCATTAAGTAAAGTCCAATGAGAGCCACAGAAGAGGGGATGTGAATAGGTGCTAAGGCTGTGACTCCTGGCAATGGGAAAATAACATTGGTTTTCTCACAGGTCATTTAAAATTAACTTAATATTACATGACTGTAATGTATATAATTAGCAATATTTGTAGAAAGGAGATAAAAGAAATGTTGTTGTCCTGGTTTCAGCTGGAATAAAGTTAATTTTCTTCTTCATAGCTGGTACAGTGCTTTGTTTCGGATTTAGGATGAGAATAATGTTGGTAACACAGTGATGTTACAGTTGTTCGAGCAGTGTTTTTAACAAATCAAAGACTTCAGCTTCTTATACTACCTTGCTAGCAAAGGTTGGGAGTACACAAGAAGCTTGGAGAGGGCACAGCAAGAACAACTGACCCAAATGAGCCACATGAATATTCCATGCCATATGACATATTTATATACTGACCCCAGTGTATATACCAGGGGGAGTTGATGGGGGGACACTGCAGCTCAGGGGTAGGTTGGGCATCCATCACTGAGTGGTAAGCAATTGTATTGTGCATCACTTGTTTTATATATTTTATTATTGTTATTAGTTATTGTAGTTTTCCCTTTCTTTTCTGTCCTATGAGACTGTCTTCACTTCAACTGACAATTTTTTATTTTTTTTTTTTCTGATTCTCTCCCTCATCCCACCAGGATGTGAATGAGTGGCCATGTGGTGATTAATTGCTGTCTGAGATTAAACCATGACAGCTGTGTTCTAGAAATGGTAGTTAAAAAACCCTGAAATAAAACAAAGACCATCTTTATCCTTACTTCAATGCAAAATATACAGACAAATATGTGTCTGTTCATCATTCTGTGAAGTGGTAACAAGTCTGACTGCTTCATGATCACTAGTCATGTGCAAAGTGTTTCTGTAGAAGTATTGTGCAGGCATCCTTCTTCTACTTCTTTCCCTGAGTTAAGATCATACTTGTAATAATTACAGATTTTCTGCTCAGTAAGATTTATAGACTGAAGATAGTGGTTAGATTCTCTGATTCATCCTGCTTTGTTGACCTCCTTGTCCTATCATTACATCATTGTCAATATCTACAAGTATTTTTATGGAAAATTTTAACTGCCCGGAATCTCAGATCAATGATCTCACTTTTAAGAGTGTTTCTACACATTACAACTCACCTCCCCACCAAGAAGTCCATAACACAGTTGGCTAGACACCACACCATGATCCAAGTCAGCATGGCCTGTACATGTGTAAGGATATGGATGCTTTACATACATTGCAGTGGTTGCAGTTTACCTAGGCACACTGAGACTAGATTGGCTCTTCTCATGGAACAACTGCAATAGCTCAGAGCTCAGCATGCACAGCTAAAACAGAGGATCTCAAAAAACCTTTCCAAAGCCAAGATCCTAATAGTACCTTCATAATGGGGAACAAATTTATAGTTATCTACATGACCTGCTAGGCTAGTTCTGTAGATGTATCAACTATGTTTAGATGGGCATTTCTTTTTCCCATCACTTACCCAGGGAGATTAAAAGAAATATTAGTGGTTTTGCACAATAAAAAAAATAGTAAATGGAAGCTACGTAGATGAGACCAGTGTTCTAATGGCAAGTTTCCTCCTGAAAGAAACTTTTTTCTCCTGACTAATTTTTTTTTGTATTTGTACCTGCAGAAAAAGATACTGCTAGATAAAAAACAATGAGCAATATTAGACCATAACTTTCACACTGTCAAGCTGGTCAGTACACAAATAGTGATAAATACTACTGATTAGATCAGACATTTGTGGGTTACCGCAAGTTGACTTGAGGCTTACTAAGATGTTAGAGAAGATTTAAGAGATTGAAAACACTGATTTTTTTTGCTTGCTAGGAGTCACTGAAATACTGTGTGGCAGTGCCCTTGCTAGTCTTACTTCGCATCTGTACAATCCTGAACTAGAGGTAGAAGAATAGAAGCAGGTAGTATAGAACTAAACAATAGTTTCCTGACATTGAGGGATCCCCTTGTGTGAAAGAAATCTACCCTGAAATGCATCTCAGATAAATTAAATTTCTTTTTTTTTTTTTTGTTCCAAAATAACAATCTAATGAAAACAAGGCTGAAGCTGCTTGTATAAAGAAACAAAGGAGACTTTATGTCTCAGAATTGCAGGTAATTGGGTGTGAAGCTTCTTGTCAGCCTGGGCTTCTATGGAGGTCATATTCCTACTAACAGAGAGGGAAAAGAGTTGCAGATTTCATGTTCACATGTAAAATATATGTAAAACTGAACTTGCACCAAGTAACCTCTGAATTTTACTGCTCTGAGCCTTCAGAATAGAGGGTATTACCTGGAAGGATGGCTGCTGTCTTTCCCGTCTGAAGAAGGACTTTTCTAATTCATTGACTCCTACAGTTCTTGCTGTGGAGGCATTTTTACAGCTGTGAGAAAAATAGAGATCATTAGCTCAATACATGAGGAATATCAGATACTCTGGTTCCTTGCAAGTAACTTTGCAGCAGAGACCAGTTTTGATACAGATTGCTTCCCCCAGAGGCTTTAAAAAAGGATTTGAACACATACAGGATAAAAGAGTAGAGGGGAGGAAGGGAAGGAAAGCAAAGGGAAATGAGTATCATCAATGTCTCTGTTGTTTTTTAACCCCAGCTGGCAACTAAACACCACCCAGCCACTCACTCACTCTCTCCCCCACCCCAGTAGGATGGGGAAGAGAAATGGAAAAAACCCAAAAATCTCATAGATTGAGATAAAGACAGTTTAATAGGACAGAAAAGAAAGAAAATACTAACAGTGGTGGAAATAATAATAATAATAATAATAGAATTAGAATATACAAAACAAACGATGCACAGTGCAGTTCCTCACCACCCACAGACTCATGCCCAGACAGTTCCAGAGCAGCATCCCTCAGCCAGCTTTACCCTCTAAATATGACATCTGATGGTATGGAATATGCCTTTGGCCAGTTTAGGTCAGCTACACGGGCTGTGTCTACTCATAATGTCTTGTGCTCCTTCAGCCTTCTTGCTGTCAGGGCATGAGAAAGTGAAAAGTTCTTGACTTAGTATAAATATTACTTGCAAACAACTAAGAACATCAGTGTGCTATTAACTTTATTCTCATATTGAATCCAAACTGCAAAACTACAACAACTACTAGGAAGAAAAATAACTCTATCCAAGCTGAAACCAGGACAGTCCCCAACAACTGAATAGCTGATTTTGGCCAGATTTCCAGGAGGAATATGACTGCAGATAAAATGCAATTATATGGTAATGGTTTTGTTGTGACTGATCTCATGATAGCCCAATCTACTGTCTGAGAAAAATGAGAATTGCATTATTACTTTACAGAAGAAGTGTGTGTGCCCACATAAAATATGCTTAGTCACAAACATGCATGCTCACTGTAAACCAGTAGGAGGTAGTAAATTACCTGAGTAAAGTGGGAATTCTGAACATCAGAGCTAGTTTTGCGTTATCCCTCAACTTTTTGCCTTTGAAATTTCTTTCCTGTCATCTGAAAAGTCAGAGAGGGAAAGGAAAAAAAAAGAAAAACACAAAGCACAAAAACGTAAAGCCCCAAAGCTTTAATAAAGTGTTACATGTGACAGAGCAGAGAGACAACTAGTGAAGAGAGGAGACATCTTTGGCAAAGTGACGTTGACAGCTTTCAGAGATACTTGCTGTGTTCATGCAGGAGAAATCCTTTATGTGTGCAATAATCTACAGCCATAGCCTTGTAGGTTTCTTCCTCTCTCTGTCTCCTTTTCCTTTTCCTGCCACCTTAGTTCCCAACATACCTGAAAAACAGAAGAATAATCTGGAAAACTCTCATCTGTTTTTCATACTATAAAGTGATTAAATAGACAAAGAAAAACATGTTTGGGATTTTTTGTTATTCTTGTTCTGTACTTTCCTCCTTTATATGTCTTTTTAGTACTTGGTTGGTTGGGTTTTGCTTGTTTCAAAGAGAGAGTGTGTTACACCTTCAGAATGCTGTTACCACCAGTGAGCATCAGTAGTAATGGACTTCATGTATAATTCATGCAATCAAAACTTTGCAACTGGTACCCCACATCCTGTGCCTCTAAATCAGCTTCCATAAACTGTCAGAAGTTACAGCAGTGTGGCTCACTGAGTGGCCATAAACTGAAGCACTAATGAAGCTGCCTGAACAGCACCATAGAGAGTCATTTAATCAACCTCTGTTTTTAATTTTGATCGGCTGACAGGTGGCCAAAAGTACTGAAACGCTAAAAGGAAACCAGAAAACCTGATCCAGTTATCGCTAAATGGAATAGGAAGCACATAAAGAGATTCTAATCAAGGTTTTACTTTGATGGCAAAAATTAAAGATTACTTTGAAAACACCTAAGCATTTTTAGTATTAAATATTGAAAATACGCTATCCAGCTTAATAATTATGGAATTAGATATGAATTATTGAAGTATATGCCTTTGAGGCATTGTGACCAGGGAGGTGTGTTATCTCAAATTTACATATGCCTCAGAGTTTTGTAATAAGATTTAAAAACAGCATCAACTTCCCAGCTCCCCAGATTATACTTGTGCTCCTTTTCTTTCTTCCTCTCCCCATTTACACTGATTTGATCTAATCAATGGCTTCCTGAATTTAGGCAGTACTGACTGTGCTGCCTCAAGAGATAGGAGTAGAAAGAGAGATTTGTGAAATCTAAATCCATTCCATTTTATTAAATGCACTTAGTGAAAACTCAGCTGCTGAGGTCAATGAATGCTTATCAGTGTGGGGCCTCACCTATGAGCTGAGTTCAAGCACAGTAAAAAAATAGAGAATGATTTTATTTTTCTGTCCACAGCTGGTAATGGGTGTCTTACCTCCATACAATTTGAGCATCCCTTCACTTTTTAGAACATTCTCTACAACCTGATGACAAATATATATTCTATCCACATACGTCCTTAACCGTTACTTCTTCCTTTCTAAATTCCTGATACTGGTATTACCCAGGAGTGTGAGAGGTTAATTATGTTTCTGTAAAAACATACCTGGTTTTATCATTTTGAGGTGTGTTTGAGGAGTGTTAATGCATGGCTTCTGGATTTTGGACTTAGGCAAAGGATAAATTACCTTCTTTTAATCTCTTGTCATGTTTCCACCTTCTGTCTTCCCTTATTTGTCAAATCTTTAAAGTCTCCAGCTTTTCAGTCTCACAGCTTTCTTAGCCCCCTCTGTGCCTTATCATCCAAGATATTAAAACTAGAACCACTAATTCATTTTATCAGGAATCATGGTTATTCTGAAGCTACTTTGCATAGGAAATTTAATATAAACCTAAAAATCTACAATACTATACATTTAGATTGCATTGTGTTCTGGAGTATGTTACATTAACCATCCTGAAAAAAAAAAATAACTAGATCTTGGCATTTACTTAGCTGAGTGAACAGTGTCCACAAAAAAAGAGTTCAGTAGTTTAGTTTACCTTCTTCAAAAATTCATGGGAACAGTTTTCTCAGTACCCCTGTACATCCTAGTGTATCTTATTGGTGTCTCATGTCTTCAAAAACATTCACATCTTAACATATGGGTAGTTGTTCCTCTTAAATGGATAGTATTCCTCTTAGCTTAAGCTTCTGCATACAGCCAGTGTACAGTCTCTGTGGAGTGGAGATAGAAAAGCCAAAGTAATAACAACGTACAGGATGGAAATATGTTTGAAATCAGAAAAAAAAAAATACCATAAACTTCTACTCAGAAGTACCTGAAAAAATATCTCTCTGCCCACAGGTGCTGTTCAATCGTTTCAAAGCATGTCTGGATATATCAAAATCCCATTGCAAATCTAAGGCAGAAATGGCAGATGCTACACTTGCAATTCTGCATCTGAGCCTCATATCATGGGTGCCAACTTTTAACTACTCTTTCTTCATTACCATGAATTAAGTCAGTGAGACTTTGTCCAGTCTCTGATTCCATTTATACGCTGGGTTAATTCTTCTAAGGTTGCTATATCTGATTCAAGGGATCTATAAAATAGTATCTTTTTTTTTTTTTCTTCAAGTTTATTTTATCTCATGAACATTCTTAACAACCTTCTATATACAACAAAGACCTGGCAATATTAATCAATCCTGACAATACTAATCAATCTGGGCAATATTAATGTGTATAAATCAGCTGAGCAGAAGCACACTGAACCAAAATGCCATTTGGAAGGGTCTAAAGATAAATAAAAGGACTAACTCTTTAACTTCTGCTAGTGACAATTGACACAATGAGAAATCATGCAATGTAAAAAACCATGTCCCTCAACATTTGTGCATAAAATTGTTCACCTGTTTCTTAAAAGATCAGTATGACTCCTATACAGACCCTGCTTTGAAATATACTCTTGAAAATTTTGAGCATCCCATAAATTGTTGTTCCATTTTTTAATAGATTGCCTCATTAATTTCAAAAGACAGTAAACAGTTTCATGTGAACTGGTATGCAGATGGTGTTCATCTTGGTGTATATACTACATGGAGGAATTTCTGCCAGACACTGCCTACTTTTCTCCTTTCTCCCAGCTTATTAGGTCTTCACTGTAAATGGAAAAGGTTAAAGAAAATTCTGACAATCATAAGTACAGACAAAACACAGAAAATGTACAAAAATTCTATTCCAGAAATAGCTTTGAATTTTCACACATGTTCTTTGACATTTTTGTCTTCAGTTTTGTCTTGTCAATTAAAATTACTGTTAGACAAAGAGTATGTCTACAGTGATAGAACTAGGAGAATTTCCAGGATATATCTGCGTCTGAACCAGAAGTACACTGACAACCCTGCACCTTGCCTCTGTGTGAAGTGTCTGAGAGTAGAAAGGAGCTGCAAAGTACCCTGGGTTGCTTCATCATACAGTTTTGTCTCAGGTTGTCACTTGACTGAGATGTGATCAGAGACAAGATGAAACATCTTGAAGACATCTAGAACAGGAAAAGAAATGCAACATACTGTTAAGAAATATCCTATTTTAAAAGCTTTGATTTCCTAATTTGAATCCATAGAGCCATTTTATTTGTAAAAAATTACTACCTGAAAGCTACCAAACTGAATAAAAGAATCTAACTGCAAACTACTGAGATTTTACATATTGTCTACCAAGGGAACTGCAAAACTACTCTCTGTACAGTAAGTGGAAAAAAAACCTACCCTGTATATTCTGATCTATCCTGTAGAACCTGTGCCCCAGTGCATCTTCTGGTCCACGATATGGCAGCAATATCTGCATGCACCTTCTGCATCTTTGGTAAATTGACCAGATATATTGAAGCACCACAGGGACTTCATGATAGACTGTAAATCCAAAAGGAACAGTGAATTGTGGAGTCTGGACAAGGCCTTTTTAAGCCTTGAGCTAGACGTGGATGACAGTCTGAGCTGGAGGCCCTCTATGTTGGTGAATCTTGCATTAAGATTGATGAGATGTAGTATTATAAAGCCCAGACAGAACTGTGCTTGCCAAATTGTGCTACTGACCAAGAGAATCTGGTCCAGATTCTTCAGGAATCCTTAGTGTTTGCATGTTGTGAATCTTTGTCATTTTTCCAACATGAATTTATAAAATGGGTGTCTGAAGAAATTAAACAAAACAAAACAAAAAACAGAGCTCCTTTTGGTCATTAATTTTATGATGAATACATAATTATGGAATTAAATTTTTCACTATTACCAAGACTCCTTTATTTAGGCAAAGTATTATAGAATTACAATGTTTCAAACAAAATTTTGCTTTCTGTCATCATTTCCATGGGTGATACTGTTGTTGGTGTCTATTAGAAGCCACCTGATCAGGCCGAGGGGGTTGATGAGGCCTTCTACAGGCAGCTGATACCAGCCTCACGATTACAGGCTGTAGTTGTCAGGGGGATTTTAACTTCCCTGACATTTGCTGGAAGGCCTACTCAGCCAGCCAGTCACAGTCCAGGATGTTCCTCCAGTGAATTGATAACTTCCTGATGCAAATGGTGGATGAGCCAACTAGGAGAGGAGCGCTGCTGGATCTTATATTCACTAACAAAGAGGGTGTGGTTGAAGCGGTGAAGGTTGAGGACAGACCTGGCTTCAGTGACCAAGAGGTGGTGGAGTTCAGGATCCTCTGTGGCAGGAACAGAATACCAAGCAGAATCACAACCCTGGACTTCAGTAGGGCCAACTTTGGCCTTTTCAAGCAATTGCTAGGGTAAATCCCATGGGACAGGGTCCTATTAGGTAAAGGGGCCCGATATAGTTGGTTAGCACTCAAGGACCACTTCTTCCAAGCTCAAGATCAGAGCATCCCAACAGGTAGGAAATCAAGAAAGGGAGCCAGGAGACCTGCATGGTTAAGCAGGGAACTGCTGGGCAAACTCAAGTGCAAGAAAAGAGTCTACAGATCATGGAAGGAGGGGCTGGCCACTTGAAACGAATATGACTGTTGTCAGAGGATGCAGGGAGGCAAACAAGAAAGCTAAGGCTCCTTGGAGTTAAACCTCACAAGAAAGGTCAAGGTTAACAGAAAGGGCTTCTTCAAATACATTTCAGTTAAAACTAACACTAGAAGCAATGTAGGCCCACTGATGAATGAGGTGGGTGCCCTGATGACAGAGGATACAAAGAAGGCAGAGTTAATGAATTCCTTCTTTGTCTCTGTACTGCTGGAGGCTGTCCTCAGGAGTCCCAGACCCCTGAGGCCCCAGAGGAGGTCAGGATAAAGAAGGAGGTAGCCTTGGTTGATGTGAACTGGGTTAGGGACCAATGAAGCAATCTGGACATCCATAAATCCATAAGTCCTGATGGGATGGACCTGCAGGTGCTGAGGAAGATGGCAGAAGTCATTGCTAGACCACTCTCCATCATCTTTGGGAAGTTGTGGGGAACAGGAGACGTGCATTAGGACTGGAGGAAAGCAGATGTCACTCCAGTCTTCAAAAAGGGTAAGAAAGATGACCCAGGTAACTGTAAATCGGTCAGACTCATCTCCATCCCTGGAAAGGTGGTGGAACAACTTCTCCTTGGCATTGTCTCTAACCATATAAAGGACAAGAGGGTAATTAGGGGAAGTCAGCATGGTTTTACCAAGAGGAAGTCATGTTTGACCAACCTGATAGCCTTTTATGAGGACACAACCAGGTGGATAGATGATGGTAATGCAGTGGATGTGGTTTATCTTGATTTCAGTAAAGCATTTGACACCATCCCCCACAGCATCCTTGCAGCTAAACTGAGGAAGTGTGGTCTGGATGATTGCATAGTGAGGTGGATTGTGACCTGGGTGAAGGAAAGAAGTCAGAGAGTTGTGGTCAATGGGGCAGAGTCTACTTGGAGGCCTGTATCTAGTGGAGTCCCTCAAGGGTCAGCACTGGGGCCAGTACTATTCAATATATCCAACAACAACCTGGATGAGGGAACAGAGTGCACAGTCATCAAGGTTGCTGATGATATAAAACTGGGAGGAGTGGCTGACACACCAGCAGGCTGTGCTGCCATTCAGTGAGGCCTAGAGAGGCTGGAGAGTTGGGCAGGGAGAAATCAAATGAAATACAACAAGGGCAAGTGTAGAGTCTTGCATCTGGGAAAGAATAACCCCACTTAGTAGTACAGGTTAGGGATTGACTTATTAGAGAGCAGCATGGGTGAAAAGGACCTGGGAGTTCTGGTGGACAGCAGGATGACTATGAGCCAGCCAAGAAGGCCAATGGCATCCTGGGGTGTATTAGAAGGGGTGTGGTTAGTATGTCAAGAGAGGTTCTCCTCTCCCTCTACTCTGCCCTAGCGAGACCCCATCTGGAATATTGTGTTCAGTTCTGGGCCCCTCAGTTCAAGAAGGCCAGGGAACTACTTGAAAGAGTCCAGCGCAGAGCCACAAAGATGATTAAGGGAGTGGAGCATCTCTCTTATGAGGAAAGGCTGAGGGAGCTGGGTCTCTTCAGCGTGGCAAAGAAGAGACTGAGGGGTGACCTCATTAATGTCTATGAATACTTAAAGGACAAGTGTCAGGAAGATGGAGCCAGGGTCTTCTCAGTGACATGCAGTGATAGGACAAGGGGCAATGGGGGTAAGCTGGAACATAGGAGGTTCCATGTACACCTAAGGAGAAACTTTTTCAAGGTGATGGTGAGGGAACACTGGAACAGACTGCCCAGAGAGGTTGTGGTGTTGCCTTCTCTGAAGACATTCAAAACCCACTTACACACATTTCTGTGTCATCTGATCTTGGTGATGCTGCTCTGGCAGTGGGGTTGGACTAGATTATCTTTTGAGGTCCCTTCCAACCCCTAACAATGATTCTGTGATTTTGTCTTAACTGATTCATAAAACTTACTTACTCCTGATGATTCTTTTCTCTCCATGAAAGGGTAAAATAAACATGGTGAATGCTATAAACAAAGCAACTTTATTGATTTATTTTTTTGAGCTGCTACTAATTTTTGTTCATAAAGAGCTGGATATAACATGTTAAAGGTTTCTTCTAATGATTGTCAGCCATGAGACACTTTTGATGCCCAAATTAAAAAGGTCAGAGGCTATTACTCTATTATTAATACTTACCTATGCAGTGAGAATACACCTTGGTTCCATCCAGCTTCAGGAACCCCTTGCCATGGGGAACACACAGACATACAGTCAGAAACTTGGCTGATCTGAAAGGACTTGCAGAAAGATGACCCAGGTTGCTTGCTGTTGTCCTGCAGGTCATGTGCTAAATATAAAATAGATCCCAAGTTCAGTGTCCTGTCTCTTGGGTATTTCTACCTCCATTACACTGTCTTAAAAAATAAGAGTAACAACAGATAATGACTATGACATTAATTTCCTCACTCTTGTCTATCAAGTGTAATCATCTACGGTCATAACAAATGAAGTCTAGCCATCGATTTCCTGCATGATTCCAGATCCTGAACAGCTTAATCTGATTGGAAGGTTCAGTTAGGAAGTAGGCAAGACAGTGATAATGAGAACAATTTCTACTAAATATAAAGAGATTATGAGTTAAAAGTTTGGATTTTCTATCTCACTATAAATTGTAATAAGCATGGGTATGTGAACATAATTTATATTAACAGGCATGTTCTTAGGAGTCCTTGTTGATGTACGATAAGTTTAAAGTGCTTGAGTGACATCAAAAAGTGCCAATCTAGGAAATAAGACAAGAATTATGTGAGTTTAATTAAGAATAGAATTCGATAAAGATCTCCAGATTATAAAAATACTCTCATCATCAACCTTCTTTCCTTTGCAACCCCTGGCAGATTTTCAGTTTTCACTTCCAACCTTAAAAACAGACAGCATGGATCAAAGGTAGGAGCTGCATACTGAAATATATCTCTTTGAGATCTAAACGTCTTTGTGTGGTTTTTCTATAGCCTTTATCACACCATGGAATTAAGCCATTCCAAACACAATAAAGGATAGAACTTTCCACCCAAATAGATTGCATAGAAGCTAGAGTCTGTCAGGGAAATAATTAAAAATACATTGGCCCATGGGTTTGATTGTATTTCATTTGCAAATAATGATATTTTTTACCAAATTTCTCAATTGATTGACTAGATGATCTTTCAAGGCCCCTTCCAACCCGGACGTTCTGTGATTCTCTGATTTTCAGCTCAGTTCTTCTAACTAACTGCACTTTCTGAAGTTAGCAACATGTTTTTGCATGCAGTGTCTGCTTCTAGCAGTGATAACACCCCATGTTTAGAATTACTACCAAGGATTGGTGTACAGACCAAGGTCACTGCTGGATTTTATGTACCATGTTGGGGGGTTCAGAAAGTAAAAGGTGGCACCTGCAGGGAGGACCAGCCAGGAGAGATGACCCTAAACTGACCAATGAGTATTCCAGTCCATATACATAATATTTGGTGTGAAGCTGAGGGATCATAAGGAACAAGCTCTTCTTCTTCCTCTCTTCTTCAATGGCTGGCATCCAAGGAGGACTCTGTCCATTCTGCCTTTGACCTGATCCTTGTGTTCCTGAATCCAGCTTCTAAGCATGGTTTTCACTTGCTGTTGAGCATAGCCTGGGACCCCAGTGCCTGCTCTGAAGTGTCACAGAATCACGGAATTGCTGTGGTTGGAAAAGACCTTTAAGATCAAGTCCAACTTTTATCTAACTCTACCAGCACCACTACTACACTATATCCATAAACACCACATCTAGACGTCTTTTAAATACATCCAGGGATGGTGATTCAACCACTTCCCTGGGCAGCCTGTTCCAGTCTTTGAAAACCCTTTTGGTATAGAAGTCTTTCCTAATGTCCAATCTAAGCCTCCCATGGCAGAACATTTCCTCCTGTCCTATCAGTTGTGATTTGTGAGGACACAAACACTCACCTCTTTTCCTCCTTTAAGGTAGTTCTAGTGAGTGATAAGTTCTCCCCTCACCCTTCTTTTCTTCAGACTAAACAAGCCCAGCTCCCTCAGTCACTCCTCGTAAGACCTAGTCTCAAGACCCTTCACCCACTTAGTTGCTCTTTTCTGGACCCGCTCCAGCACATCAGTGTCTGTCTTATACTGCGGCACCCAAAACGGAACACAGTACTCAAGGTGCTGCCTCACCAGTGCTGAGTACAGGGGCACAATCACTTCTCTAGTCCTGCTGGCCACACTAGTTCTGATACAGGCCAGGATACTGTCAACCTTCTTGGCCATTTGGGCACACTGCTGGCTCATGTTTAGCCAGCTGTTGATCAACACCTCCAAATCCCTTTCCATGGCGGAGCTTTCCAGTCACTCCTCCCCAGGCCTGTAGCGTTGCCTGGGGTTGCTGTGGCCCAAGTGCAGGACTTGTCACCTGACCTTGCTGAAGCCCATATGATTGGCCTCAGCCCATTGATCCAGTCTGTCCAGGTCCCTCTGAAGAGCCTTCTGACCCTCAAGCAGATCAACACTCCCACCAAACTTGGTGACATCCACAAATTTACTGATAGTGTTCTCAATATCCTCTTCAAGATCGTTGATAAAGATATTAAACAGGAGTGGCCCCAGCACTGAGCTCTGGGGAACACCACTTGGGACTAGCCACCAACTGGATTTAATTCCCTTCACCACATTTCTCTGGGCCCGTCCATGCAGCCACTGTTTGATCCAGCAGAGTGCGCATCTGTCCAGGCCTAGGGCAGACAGCTTTGTCATGGGGAACAGTAACAAAGGCTTTGCTGACATGTAAGTAAACAACATGCACAACTTTTCCCTCATCCACCAAGCAGGTCACATTTTCATAGATGGAGATGAAGTTCACTGTGCAGGACCTGCCCTTCATGAAGCTGAGCTGCCTCGGCCTGATCACCTGGTGGGCCTGTAAATGGTGTGTTATGGCACTCAAGATGATTTGTTCCCTGGCACCAAGGCCAGACTGACAGGTTTGCAGTTCCCTGGATCTTCCTTTTAGCCCTTCTTGTAGATTGGCATCACATTTGCTAATCTCCAGTCCATTGGGACCTCCCCATTAGCCAGGACTGTTGATAAATCCTGAGTAGTAGTTTGGTAAGCACATCTGAGAGTTCCTTCAGCACTCTTGGGTGCTATCCATCTGGCTACATAGAGTTGTATATACCTAGGTGGTGCAGCAGATCACTGACCATTTTCTTGCGGATTATGGAGGCCTCCTTCTGTTCCTCATCCCTGTTTTCCAGCTTGAGTGGCTGGTGACCCTGCTATTAAAAACTGAAGCAAGGAAGGCATCAAGTGCTTCAGCTGTTTCCTTGTCCCTAGTCACTGTGTTTCCCTCTGCAGACTATAAAAGATGAAGATTCTCCCTAGTCCTCCTTTTGTTGTTAATGTATTTATAGAAGCATTTTTTATTTTTTTATTTAGAAGAATTTTTATTTTTTATTGTCTTTTACAGCCACTGAGTTCTAGTTGGGCTTTGGCCCTTCTAATTTTCTCCCTGCATAGTTTCACTGCATCTTGTGTCTTCCTGAGTGGCTGCCTCCTTTTCCAAAGGCCATAAACTCTCCTTTTGTTCCTGAGTTCCAGACAAAGCTTTTCATTCAGACAGGCAGGTTTTCTTCCCTGCCGGCTTTTGGAAATGGCCTGTTCCCACACTTTTAAAAATTCCTTCTTGAAGAGTACCCAGCCTTCCTGGACTCCTTTGTCCTTCAGGATGGCCTCCCAAGGGACACTGACAATCAGTCTCCTGAACAGGCCAAAGTCTGTCCTATGAAAGTCCACGATGGCAGTTCTGTTAACCCTGCTCCTTGTTTCTTCAATAATCGAAAACTATTATTTCATGATCACAAAACCCAGGACAGCCTCTGACTGTTACATCTCCTACAAGGTCCTTCTCTGCTAACAAGCAGAAGGTTCAGGAGGGCACATTCTCTAATTGGCTCCTTCACCAGTTGTGTCAGGAAGTTATCTTTCAAGCACTCCAAGAACCTCTGGGACTCCTCCCTCTCTGCTGTATTTTATGCTGTATTATATTGCCAGCACACAACTGGGAAGTTGGAGTCCCACACAAGAACAGGAGGTATCAAACATTAAACCTCTCCCAACTGTTTATAGAGTATTTCATTAGTCTGATCATCCTCACTGGGAAGTCTGTAAAAAACTCCCACCATGATATCTCCCTTGTTGGCCATCCCCTTGATTCTTACCTGTAAACACTCAACCCTGTCATCTCTATTATTAACTTGCAGACATTCATATCCCTCCTGACATAGAGGGCTACTTCACTGCCTCATCTTCCTTACCTGTCCCTTGTGAAAAGCTGTTAACCATCAATTGCATCACTCCAGTCATGTGAGTTATTCCACCATGCTGCTGTGATGGCAGCTATACCATAATTTTATCACTGTATGGTGGCCTTCAGTTCCTCCTGCTTGTTGTCCATGCTGCATGTATTAATATAGATGCACTTCAGCTGGCTTAATGGTCCTGACATTTTCTTGGAATGCTGACAGTGATGTAATTGCAACTGGGGCGGGTTGGGTTTGATATTGGTTTTGAATATATTTAATTTTATTATTATTATTAACAATATTTTCACTAAAGCTGTTCTAGTTTCTAATTGATAAGTCTCTCTCCCTTATTCCCTTTCTCTTCCCCTTTGGGGAGTGAAAGGGGTTAACACAGAGCATCTGTTATAGGTCTAGCAGACTGCCCTGACCCTAAATCTTGACACAAATTAAGTTCCCAGTGACTGCAAAAAAGAGAAACTTTGCAGCCATTTCTAAAAAGGGTAAAAAAAAAAAAAAAAAAAAAAGAATAAAAGAAGATATTGGGATCTACAGGCCAGTCAGTCTCACCTCTGTGCCTGGCAAGATCACGGAGGAGATCCTACTGACAAATATACTAAGGCACATGGAAAATAAGGAGGTGATTGCTGACAGCCAACAGGGCTTCACTATGGGCAAATTGTGCCTGGCAAATGTGATGGTCTTCTACAAAGAGGTTACAGCACTGTGGGACAAGTGAAGAGCAACTGACATCAGCTACCTGGTACTGTGCAAAACATTTAACACTGTTCTGCAAGACAACTTTTTCTCTAAATTGGAGAGACAAGGATTTTATGGATTGACCACTCAGTGGATAAGGAATTGTCTGGATGGTTGTATTCAATGAGTTGCAGTCAGCTGCTTCATGTAAAAGTAGAGACAAGCAACGAGAGGCCTTCCTCAGGCGTCAGTATTGGCACCAGTGCTGTTTAACATATTTGCCAACAGCATGGACTGTGGGTCAAGAGCACTATCAGCAAATTTGCTGATGACACCAAGCTGTGTGATGTGATGTGATGTGATGTGATGTGATGTGATGTGATGTGATGTGATGTAAGGATGTGATGTGATCAACATGCCTGAGGGACAGGATGCCATTCAGAGGGACCCTGACAAGCTTGAGAGGTGGGCCCATGCAAATATTATGAAGTTCAAAGAGACAAAATGCAAGATCCTGCACATGGGTCAGGGCAATCCCAAGCACAAATACAGGAGGATGATGTTGGGTTTTGGTGGATGTGAAGCTGAATATGAGCCAGTGATGTGTGCTTGCATGTCAGAAAGCCAATCACATTGTGGGCTTCATCAAAAGATGTGTGTCCAGCAGGTTGAGGGAGGGGATTCCCCCCCTCTACTCCATTTTCATGAGACCTCACCTGGAGTACTGTGTTCAGCTCTGTGGCCCCCGGTGTAAGAAGACATGGATGTGCTCAAGCAGGTCCAGAGGAGAATCACAAAGATGATCAAAGGCTGTAGCACCTCCCCTGTGAGGACAGGTAGAAAGAGTTGAGGTTGTTCAGTCTGGAGAAGAGAAGGCTCTGAGGACACCTTATAGAAGCCTTCCAGTAATTAAAGAGAGACTACAGGAAAGATGAGGAGAGACTCTTTATTGGGGAGTATTGCAATAGGATGAAGAGTAATGGTTTTGAGACGAAAGAGGGTAGATTTAGATTCGATGTAAGGAAGAAATTCTTCACTGTGAAGGTGGCAAGGTACTGGAACAGGTTGCCAAAGAGTTTGTGGATGTCCCCTCCCTGGAAGTGTTTATGGCCAAGTTGGATGTCCCTGCCAATGGTGGGAGGCTTGAAACAAGATGGTCTTCAAAGGTCCCTTTCAACTCAAACCATTTTATGATTCTATTATTGTTGTCATAGCTCCCTCTTAAAGGAGAGAGAGCTAAATATTTCAGTTTAGAAACTGCAGTAAACATCACTAACATTTGGGCACATCTTTAACTTAATGATACATATTGTCTTGTAATACATGGGAACTATACTCTTGATATATTTACAAAGCTAATGGAAGGGTGCTTTCTTCTTTCTTTCTTTTCCGCTGCCCTTTCCTCCCACTGTATGCCACAATGTTGAGAAATGTAACATTTGTTCTTTTCCCAATTTGTTTTCATGGTACCTTCACACAAACCTAAGTAACAGTAGCACAGAAGTTCTCCTAGAGTGTGTTATCTCTGCCAGAGAATGAACAATAAAGAGTAAACATTCCCTGTCTTGAGTCAATGGTTACTTAGAGTTTCAGTTCAGAGAGAAGCCTTTAACCTTGCCAGAAAGGGCCATGGTGGATGCTAGAGATCATTCCATTCAGAGCAACAGTAGCTTCAAAGTTCTTAACAAGATTTACCATATATTCTATGATGAATGCATTTGGAAAAGGTCAAGAAAACAATGACAGTTTTATTGTTTTGTCTTATTGCTTTTTATTTCATCTGCTCTTTTATCTTCATATGGCAACCTTTCACAGAAATCTAAAGCACATAAAAAAAAAAAAGAAAGAAAAAAAAAAAGAAGTCTGTACAGAATTTAAACCTAAAACTCCCATGGGGCTTAAATTGCTTGATGATGAAATCCCACTTCCAGAATGCTTAGTATGTTTTTCCCTTTTTTT
>WUAM01000259.1:594592-606644 GCA_024336885.1 Actenoides hombroni | reverse complement strand
ATTATTTTTTTTAAAACCATAATTCACTCAGAGAGATGAAGGAGAAAGTAACTGATATCTAGAGTGGAAAATTGTTTGTTTTTCTTGGAATTGAGAAAAGTTATGAAAATTAGTTTCTCTATATTTATGGTCCATTTTTATACATGCAAATTTGATATTGAGATTTGCTTGACTGAAAAAATATGTCCATGCAGGTAAACTCAAATACTAAAGGAAATTTAATTCATAATGCCTGCCCTGAAAATCCTTTCTTCATAATTAAAGCATGTTCACCTCATGAGAAGAATCATCTTTCAAAGGCAGGTTTAAGTGTCCCCAGAGCACAAGAGTTTTTGCTTCTTTCATCAGCTTTCTTTCTTTGTGTCTGGGGAAGAGACTACACCTCCCTTCCAGGCACGGCTGTTTCAATAAGACCATCAATGTGATTTATCTATAGCCTCATAATTCCAGTCATTCTATTGCTGCACAGTGAAATATCACTTCTAGAAACTCACATAGCCACACTCTTCAAATCTGTGGAATTTTAAGAGCTGATGAAGAATGGTATTATTTGGCCTCCACACTGCCTGTGTGCCAGATGTGTCTCCTTGTTAAAGTTCCCTTGGTACCTTTCTGGTCAAGGAAGACTGTTAATCCTTTTAGCTTGGTCACACTGCAGTTCAGGGAGCTCCATTCTGTCTATATCAACTCCCTTCCTCCACTCTAATAAGAATACCTGAGGGGTTTGTTAATTTGGTTTGGGTTACTGAATTAAAATTCAAGACTTTAATACCCTGAAATGATCAGTTTGTAAAATATGTATGTCTTGAAAGCACTATGTAAACATGGGGTCTTTATTGTAATTTTTTTCAGATAAAAAAAAAAGTGGGAACTGCTTCACTAGTTCTATTCACATGAGCTCTTAATGGAAGTATGGAGCAATTTCAAGCATATGCAAGAAGAAAATTGAATAATATACTCACAAGGATGACCCCATGTTGTTGTGCAAAGAAGATGCATAGATAATACAGTTAGATGCAGTGACAGCAACTTGATGAGTAGCATATTTTAAGACAGCACAAACAAGAATGTGGGTATAAAACAGCAAATCTTTTTCAGATTTTCTTTCTGAAAATTTGTAGGTTTTTTTATATGAAACAAAATCAATTTCATTTTTTGAGGAATATTATCAGAACCCAAACCATTCTGACTCTATTTCACCTTTGCTTTCTGTTTTTTGTGCAATGTTTTCAGTTCAGTTTACATGAACTCCACCTACTATTCTTTTTCTTGCTCTTCTTTCTTTTACTACGGAACTTAAAGAGTGATCTCACACAAATTAACATATGATTTTAGTAATTCTATAATCATATGTAGCTATTGTTGTGTACAAGCACATTTAGCAATTCCAACATTGCATTTCTTGAATCTTACATTTAATATTGTTATGATTGCTGAAGTTAATCCATGTCTTTCTTTAACATCTGGGTCAATTGTATAATGAGTTTTATTATCAAGGAAACAGAATTCAGGGGTGGGTTTGGTTGCTATTTTGGTCTAGGGCAGGTCTTGAGACAGATTACTTGCGTGTTATTGGTAACTTCTTTAAATAATTGTTCTACATTTATAGTATGAAGTTCACAATATCCTGACTTCTTTATCTGCAGTTTCTAAACAAAACAACTCTAGCAGTTCTGAAGAAAGTACTGACAATAACTAAGCTCACTGATACTCAATTTCAACTCATTTTAAGTGCAAATTAAGCTCTTTCAGTATAGACTTTTAAACTTGTGACTGTTTAATCCAAAATAGCAGAGGACGGGACATGGAATTGGGGTAAAAGCCTGTTTTCCGTATGTCTTAATACAAGCATTGCATATACTCAAAAGAGTGGTTTGGGAATGGCACTAATTAAGACACATTGAAACAGAAGGGTGTGAATGTATCACATAACTAATGAGAAAGTGTAGCTAGGACGCAGCCTTGGCCACTCAAGGATGCAGGAGGAGCAAGAACTTTGCTACAGTTTCCTGTGAAAATATTTGAAATCACTCAGGTAAACCTCTGTTTACTATTGTCACCAAGGATTCTTTATCATTTTTTCTCCAAGGCTCATCTGCAATAGACTGAACCCAGAAAGTCATGATGAAAGCAACAGCACCAATTCGTTTCCAGGCATTTTGCACAAGCTCCTTTTTAAATTCAAATTTACATACCTATATTTTCTTTTTGGTAAACAGTTTTAACTTTCTCAGATAACTTGACTGTGAAATCTTGTTGGCTAAAATGAGCACTGTGAAAGCTAACAGTATCAGAGGAAAAAGCTTCTCAAAATCTCTAAAGATTTTTCAAGCACCCTCAGCAATCTCATTTATATCAATCTTTCTTGAAAACATAACAGCTTTGCTGTTCGCCCTTCTTTTCTGCACTTTCTGATATAAGAATAACAAAGATGAAGACAAATATCTTCCAGTCAGTACATCATGCCATCAGTCTAACAGATCTCAATCACAGCAGTGATTGTATTTGTCACCTTGGTATTCAAATATTAGAGAAAGCCATGAAATTATAGTCCTTCATTTAACTGTAAATCCATATGTCTGTCTTAAAGACTAGAGTGTTCTCCCTTGAGTATTTATAATGTGGATACAGCTTTTACACCAATGCAACATCTCATGGTCATATTTTTTTTATATGAATGACCAAAAGAATGGAAAAGTAGCTTTCAGGAGTACTGTATTTGTGGACTAGGAAAAAAAAATTGTGAAAAAAAAGGAATTAAACGTAGCAATAAACTAAGACAATTTTGATAAAACTGACTTTTTTTTCCCATTCTTCCCCATAATTATAAAGATCTTCAAAAACATATCCACACAAATAATTAACAGATAAATACATAGCAAAGGACTTTGTTTTTTGGACTGAGTGTAACTCTAAAATCCCATTTCATAACTCAAATTCATAAGTAGACTTCATGAGTTTACCAGGTAAAATATGTCATTACATTAGTTGCTCTTTCACACTGAAACATC
Source organism: Actenoides hombroni (assembly GCA_024336885.1). Lineage (NCBI taxonomy): Eukaryota > Metazoa > Chordata > Aves > Coraciiformes > Alcedinidae > Actenoides > Actenoides hombroni. Next base: position 603,633 of record WUAM01000259.1, on the reverse strand, counting down.
ATCCCACAGGAGTATACAATGAACAAACAGAAAAACATATAGCTGGCTCTGCAGCTTATGACTCTGGGATTTAATCTGCTGTCTGTCGGAAACTCTCTGAATAATATTCAATGGGATACCCAAATCAAGTAAGCAGTACAGTACAGTTCAGCCTTAACTTTCAGCATTATAGCAAAGTATTGTTCTGATACATGAAGCATCCTGAAGAAAATTAGCTGCATTAGTTGAGAAGGTAAGCCAGCTTTACGTGGAAGTTAGAATGAGGAATACAAACTTCTTAGTAACAGTAGATAAACCAGAAGGACAGTGTAAGAGACTAATATGAGAGTTTAATATTGTGCAAAATGCATTACACACAGTGAAGTAGGTATGATGGGAAAGTGAAGAGGCATAGAAAACTTTTTGCCCTGAAGTTGAAGGCAATCATGTATAAAGATTTTTCCATCACACAGTAGATATTTTTCCCACCAGGCAGCAGATTTTTCAATATACAACATAATATTTTGTATATAAAATTTAATTTGTTAGGAGTGTGGAGATGACCCTCCCCTATCTTGGCTAAGCAGGTTATTTCCTGAAGGATAAAGCCTCATAGGTGTTTACTACAATTCTTTCACACTTGAGCATAATAACTTTTAAGTTCAATTTCAAGTGGTCTGGCTTGTGGTACAGACTATTTCTTGAAAAGATAAAGTTACACAGTCTTTGAGCTCATATAAAGGAAAGAGATTTTTTGCTTATATACCATTCTTTGCTGGCTCACTCTCTTTTGTTAAGGTGACCAATATGTGTATAGTTTGTAAGTAAATTTTTGTAAACTCACAGAAGGACCCATTATCTTCCTGGCAGAGAAGATTAACATCAAACCTTAGTCATTTGAAGTGAAATACAGAATTCTTTGAAATAATAGGTAATGTCCATTGTTATTAGCTAAGTCAGGTCTCCAAGCTTCTCAGGACAAACTCCTGGTTCAAGCTTTCACTTTGGGTATGATTTTTCACTGTACTCCTTTTTATAAATGAGCCTTGGTGAACAAATTCTTCATAATCAAATAGGAAACATAGACACATAGACTCATAGAAAGGTAGAGGTTGAAAGGGACCTCTGGTGATCATCAAGTTCAACCCACCCACTAGAGCAAGATCACCCCAGTAGGCCACACAGGAACATATCCAGGAGGGTTTTGAAAGTCTCCAGAGAAGGAGACTCCACAACCTCTCTGGGCAGCCTGTTCCAGTTCTCTGTCACCCTCATAGGAAAGAAGGTTCTCCTCCTATCGAGGTGGAACTTCCTGTGTTCCAGCTTGCTACATTACCTCTTATCCTATCACAAGGCACCACTGAAATGAGACTGGCCCCCATTGTGGACTAACATAATTTAAAATCCTCTCATTCGTTATTCTCATCAAAGTATATCAGTATTCTATTTCTATCTGGAACAGAACATCTAAAAGCAATGGTGAGCAGGCATGTCTAAATTGTAAATTGTTGTTTCTTTTTTGTAACACTTCAAAAATTTATGGAGAATTCTTTCAAGATAGGACTGTGTAATCTTACTAGCATGAACATTGACTGATAACCCTGGGTCTCCTTTCCAAAATGTTGTTATTTAAACTTTCCTTCCTCATTCTCTAAACTAGAGGAATGTTATCCTTTGCTCTCTATCTCTCTCCATACAACCAGCTGGTGTGATAGAGGAGATGTACTTGCTATGATGATTAATGTATATTATAGGGTGTAATAGATTAATAGAATATTCTTGAAAATAAATCAGGGTATCTCACCACATTCCTTAACTATTCTAATTTAATCTCTGGGCAGCTTGGATTGTAAAGCATTTGCCTGTTTAATTTCAGAAAGTCTCTGTAATATTCACAGAAACTTCTAAGCGCCAGGTCTGACTTATGATCTATACCTGCAATATAGACGTCTAAATCCTATGTCAGTTCCAGAACAGATGGCTCACTCTTTTCACTCTTACTCCTTCCAACACTCATGCAGAACATTCATTTACCTGAATGATGAGCCTTCTATAGTTCTTCTTAAGGCTTAATTCTTCTTGGCTGTAGATTTTTAAGTTTAATGAAGAGATGGATCATAGTCAAGACTGATCCAGTTAGGAAGTTGCTAGCTGTTTTCATCTAATGCAGTCAGGTGAAAACCTTGTAATTCAGCAAGGGCAATTTTAGAGTGAGGAAAGAAATATACTAGGTGCAGAAAATGATTTGAAATAAACAGGCATATTGTTCTTGTGATGGTTCTGTTGCTTTCTATATCTCTTACCTTCTTTTTCAACATCCTTCAAGTTTAATATTTATTCATGTTTTACCATTGACTTATTTTTGTATTTATACAAACAAAAATCTCTGTCGAATGTCAATAGTTTGATCAACAATAAACACTTTTGAAAAATACATTTATTTAGCATATAAAATGTTTGCAGTAAGAATAATAAAGGATCTCTAAACTGTTTCTAGATTCACTTTTTAAAAGTACTCAGGTTTATAATTTATAAATTCAGTTGTTGGACTTATAGTATTGGTATATATGAGGAAAAATGACATGCAGATTTGCTGCTGATTATACTTAAAGACTGATAGCTGTTTTATAGAAAATATTTTCTTACATACGTGTACTCAGTTACTTTCTATTTTCAGGCATAAATTAATAACTCTGACTAGCCAGTGACTGTAGTAAAAGGAGATACATAAACAAGAGCAAATAAAGTGTCTAGACCTCAGCAAGCAGAAAGCAAAATAGGTTATGGAAAGACATATGATAAATTGTCTGCATTCTGATTTTCTGACCTTTGAGAATAAAAGGTTTCGTTTTCTGAAATGAAGAGCTTTTCAGCTGTATTGAGATGAACTATGTCAACAAGTGGTCATCTAGGTTATTGACTTCGTGTTTTTTAATGTCATGTTGTATCATACACAAATGTGACAGTCTAATCATAATGGAAAGTGATATTAGACTGCTTACAAGAGAACTCTTAGAAATACACTAAAACAGTGGAGCCAGTATAAATGTGGAACAGAAGCTTAGTTAGACTTGGAGAGAGAGTATGAACTATTTCTACATAATATTAGTTCTCATTTTAAATATTTCCAGTTTTTCAATACTTGCAGCCTCACTTCTACTCGCTGATTCCAAGCATTTGAAGTCTTGCAACAAGAGCTTGCAAAAAGTAGACTTCCAGAAAATAAGTATGTATAACACTGTTTCCACTGGGACTGGGAATGAGAAAATTATGACCGTTCACAAAAACTTATGCAACGCTGTCCTGGTTTGAGTGAGAACAGAGCTAATTCTGTTCAGTGATTTTACTTTTCAGCTCAGTTCCTCTAACTAACTGCACTTTCTGAAGTTAGCAGCATGTTTTTGCAGGCAGTGTCTGCTTCTAGCAGTGATAAAACCCCATGTTTAGAGTTATTACCAAGGATTGGTGTATAGACCAACGCCACTGCTGGATCTTGTGTACCACATTGGGGGGTGCAGAAAGTAAAAGGTGGCACCTGCAGGGAGGACCAGACAGGACAGGTGACCCTAAACTGACCAACAAGGTATTCCAGCCCATATATATCATGTTTGGTATAAAGCTGAGGGATCACAAGAATCTCATCCCTCTCTTCGCACTCTTGGCCCATTTTGCCAGCTTTGCTTGTCTTGATTCGGGTCCTCTTCTGGTTTCTTACTCGGAGCATCTGAGGAGGACTCTGTCCATTCTGCCTTCGATCCCGATCTGTGTGTGTTCCTGAATCCAGTACCAGAATCCAGCTGCTGAACACAACTCCCATCTGCTGCTGGGCCCAGTATGGGACTCTCCCAGTGCCTGCTCCACAGCATCAGTGGTGATGGTGATGTAATTACCACCAGCAGGGATTGGGTTCAATACTGGTTTTGTATATATTTGTATATATTCCATTTTTATTATTATTAATTCATTTTCATTAAAGCTGCTCTAGTTTCCTTTTCTAATTGCTAAGTCTATCTCCCTTATTCCCGTTCTCTTTCCCTTTGGGGAGGGAGGGGGTTTAGCAGAGAGCATCTGTTATAGCTCTAAGTGGTTGTTCTGACCCTGAACCTTGACAAACAGTGGGACTTCAAATATTGATACCAAATATTCTTGTGCACCTTCCAGTCAAGAAACAAAAAATTTATTGAACCACCAGTAAATATCTTTACACGACTTCTTTCCATTCCCTCCTGTAGAACTCAAAATACAAAAGGAATTATCTTGTACATATTCAATTAGTATTTTTAGGAAACTGTGAGCTACTTGCAGATATTATGTTAACCTAAAAATGGGTTGCACATGTCAAATTAATTATTCACTGTAAATTATCACTTACCTCTGTAGTTAACAAAACCAATATTCAGTTCAAAAGGACGTTCTTTTCCAAACACATCAACAGTTCACGTACACAAACTCTAGAGTCTGTGCTCTTCTCTAATCAGGAATCATTAATGCTAGGTCAAAAATGGTAAATGAGACTGGCAAAATTATAGGTTTAATAATAAGTATGATACTATTATGGGTGATTTTTATCTTAATTGGTTTTGAAAATTAATTGGGTGGTAACAAAAGCTGGCAAAAATAATTTAATTTAAATCAGACAATTAAAAGTCCCAGAAGACATGTGACTGATAATATTAACCAATGTTTAAAAGATTATATTTTAGTTTCAGAGCATAAATAATTTTGCAATATGCAGGTGAATTAATATCCTTTGCTAGTAGCAAGCCTAATGCACACTGTCAATAGATGATCTGATGTTCATCCTCATTATTAAAATCCTTATTTTGCATTTTATTCTTTTTTGTAAGTTTGTTGCAATATTTCATTTTATAGCTATTATTGTTTTTTAAAAAGTAAAATGACAACATTCCAAACATATGATTTTAGCAGTCAATATTTTGTCTATTACACAAAGAAGTGTTATTTTCACATCAGATTTCATAAACCATTAAAAAAGTTTGACATTTTGGGGGAAGATTTTTCAGACTATCATTGAAGGTATATTTTCCATTATTTTGAAAGCTATTACATTCATAATGGGCTTTGTATTACTCGTTTTGGAAATGCAGCCTGTTGTCAGCTTTATGCGCCTACAATAATGCATGTTACCTAAACATGATTGTTGTTACTGGTTTTTGAATTCTGAGACCATGATTATCAATATTATCAAAGTATTCAGTTGTCATGAAGTAGTAATAGATGAACTGCAGCACTGACCATAGGGAATTTCACAAAGGTAAAACTGAGTAGTCTGGAATCAAACAGTGTTCTAACTTAAGCAAGAAGAACCTTCTCAGAAAACAGGCAAAATAGTACATACTAGCTTTTGTCTCCTAATTTATGGAATGTCCCCTAGCACTGATTTACTCACTGACTTGCTGAATAGAAAATAGTCCTGCAGTCATATGCAAGTATCCATACCAGGCTTGAAAGTGTATGCATATTGCCTGAGTTAGGATAGAGATGAAGTTTAGATGTGTGTAAGCAATGCAGTAAAATCAGACTGCTATTATTTTGACATTATATCAAAAGCAGCAGTTGGACAGCAGTTAAGGAAAGCATGTTCAGGGGATCCACTTTTACAGAACTAGAGAATTAATATGAGCTGATGTTGGCATTTCTCTCTCTAAGACTTTCAAGGATTTGATCTAGTCACCATGTGGAGAACCATGACAACTGAACTTGTATAGAATAAAGTCATGGCTATTTTTTTCTTGAAGTTCTGCAAGAAGAAGCAATGCCCAACTTTTGTGTATCTGCCACTAACATATTCATGCAAGAGAATAGAGTGTTTCCTAGACTCTTCAGAGTCTGAACAAACTCTAATTCATGACTTGCACTTCAAGAAGATTGCTGTAGTTATCATGTTATTGAGATTCTTGTGTAAAAGTCTTATCCATCCCATTAATGAAAGGTCATGGTGTAGCCAAGGAGGCAACTCAAACATGGTTGGATAGCTCTGGTTTAGATACCTCTCCACACCTCACACTCTCCAACACCAACTATTATTTATTATGTACTTCATATTATGCTTGAAAATGCAGGCACAAGATGGCACCAAGTTTCTAAACACAAATCAGAAAAGGCTCATTATTGGTCACTGAAAGAATCCAACCTGGTGTACAGGTTAGAGTTGGTTTTAGGGCATAAGAAAGACTAATAAGAAAATGCGTTCAGCATATATAAATCTTCCTATATGTGAAGAAAACACAAAGGAATTAACAAGAAGTATAAAAGACAGCTATAGCCTCTACAAGAATGATAACAGGAAAAACAGACAGAGACAAATTACCTGCCTTTTCTTTCCTGGTTAAGGATGCCACCCCTACCTAGTGCTATTATTTATCTGCTGGGTCCATCCTTACATCTTACATGGTTCTACTTTTTGATTTGCCATTCACCACATTTTGCTACTGCTAACTCAGTTTCCACATGGAAAAGATTATCTTTTACTGTATCATTTGGTTATCCAAAACAGAATATTAAAGGGTAAATGTGTCTATATCTTTCAAGGCCCAGCCTTCCCACATCACAAGGTTGATTGATAATTCAGCCATGAATCAAAGCAACTGACACAGCAAGAGATAACTGCTGCATTAACACAGACATTCCTGAGGAGTGGAACATGTATTTTTTTTTTACCTCTTCAGCCTTCCATAGGTGTTGCCTTAGAGTCCTATGAGGGACATAAAAGATAACTCAGAGAAATAAGTCTAATATCAATAAACTAATGTTTGTATTAATGGATAAGCATTATTAAAATATTTAGAAATCCAAAATTAAACAAACCCTGAAACTGCTGAACTTGGCTAGATGGAAATTTGTGTTACCCAGTGGACTTCCCAGTGAACTATCCTACAAAACTATACAGGAAAAAAAAAAACAAACAACAACAAACCACCAAAAAAACCCCATAATATGCAAAGCTATCATATATTTTCCCTCAGCAAGTGATGTTTCTTTAGCACCTGATTGCTTTGCCTCAAAACTATTTGGTTGTTTGCTTTATTGCTTGGGAAAGCATCTTCAGGATAGAATAAAGGGGTTTGATTTTATCTTCAATTGTAGAATTTGTTCTAATTTATTTAAGGTTATTAAAAAGTCAGGTTCCAAACTTCTCACCAAATTTTGAAATGTACAGTCATATCCGTCAGCAAAACAATCTTTCTTCTAAAGACACAATTTTCATAGTTTATTCATATAATAAGCATAAAATAAATCCTTTTTATCCTTACTTCTGAAGGAGGAAAGCAAATCCAAATCACAAAAAAAAATAATCCCAAAAACCCAATGAAAAAGAATCTAGGTAAAAAATCAAGATTTTATATTTCAGTAAGTTTTCTAAGTTTTGAGAGTAGGTCTAAGAAATATCAGAATGGCTGAGCTTTTATGAATTCACTGAGTGTTTTTAAGTCTCCCCAGACTTTCAATAAAATCTATAACAAGCTCTTTAGGTTTAAGGAAATTTAAAACCCTTCTGAGATTCCCTGAGCAGCCCAAAGATCTCATGAAAAGTTATTGGTGTAGTATGTAGATGAGTCTGGAGAATTATGGTTTAAATTTTTTCTTGTTTGTGGTGCCTTTTTGTTTGTTTATTTTATGGTTTTTGTTGTTGTGTTGTTGTTGTTGTTTTGGTTTTCTTTGTTTTGTTTTATTATTATATTACCACCCCCACCCCCCAAGAGATTGCAGCTTCCCTCTTTCTCTTCTTTCATTATCAAATAATGTTTGGGCTTGTCTGCATTTGGGCTGGGCAATTACTGAGATGATTCCAGTTCATCCTGCTGCAAAATGTTCTTCAAGAAGGTGATTTACCTCTTCTGCATTTGTTCTGAGCAATATCTGAATGTTTGTTGTGAATTCAAAATAACTGAAATTATAGAAAAGGAAAAAAAATGTCTAGAATAGCTCTGTCATTGTATGCATTCCAGGAAGGAAATAAAAAAAAATATGTCAATAACTATGAAAATATGTCACCTGTAAATACTTCTCATTCATTTATTAGGTTTCTGTTGTCAGACATTACATCCTGCTAGGGTGAGGAATGAATGAACTGCCGTGTGGTGCTTAGTTGTCAGTTGATGTTAAACTACAACAGTCCTAAAAGGAACTTCAAAGACTCGTGGATCAATACACAAAGGAACTTCTCTCATGTCTGAATGAGGTAGAACATGAACATGATCTCACCATTTAGTATCTCTAAATACCTATTATGAGTTACCCTGTGACCTGGAAACTTTTGTTTTCAGGTAACGCCATTCTGAACTGCCATCACAATTCCTTCCTTGCCCAAAAATTCACCAGCCAGCAGAAGACTAATAATAACCTTCTTTTCTACAAGCCATCCACACCATTATTAAGGATCATAGTATGAAACAGATAAACCTAAAATCTGTCCTTCATATATACATTCATCTTTTGTCTTTTCATGTATCAGATTTTGCATAGATTGCCATGACTGCATAAACCTTGTCATGAATACATGCACATGTTTGGAGTGTCATTTGTCATTTTTATTTTTTTTTTTTTCATTCCTGTGTAATTAATTTGAGCAGATGTAAAAAAGAACAGAATGTAATTCAAAATATTTTACAGGTATGTTTCAAGCTATACATAAATTTTATTGTTTTCCAAGTGCTGTCAAAAGATGTTAGTCTAATTTGATCAACAGTAGTAAAAACATTGGCTGTTGCTTTAAGAATGTCCCTGGAAAGTGACCAAAGCTGTATTTAGTATTTCACCATATATTAAAGAAAAATCAAGTGCAGAATATCTCTTATGTGATCATCTTTCCCACATTAGTAAAATTACATACCTGTCAATGATGAATCAATCATACTGAACTCTTTTAAAGACTCTAATCACTGGTAGCAAAGGAAAATCCAGTTCTTATAAAATACATTGTATAATAAATTATAACAATGATTTAAATTCTAATTTGCTAACGGAGACTAATTTCAGCCTTCTAAAATCAGTTTAGTATTTAAGTGACAGGGGGGGAAAAAAAGGTCTTAAACTACTTC
>WUAM01000259.1:568234-585110 GCA_024336885.1 Actenoides hombroni | reverse complement strand
CTCTTCTCTTCTCTTCTCTTCTCTTCTCTTCTCTTCTCTTCTCTTCTCTTCTCTTCTCTTCTCTTCTCTTCTCTTTGCGAATTAATTGTCAGTCAAATAAAGTCGCTTGGTGCTTGACTCCATTTTGAATCTTAATTCTGTTCCCAAGAATACGATTTAAATCTCACTCTGGTCTGCGACCAGCGCGAGACAAGTGAGGAACAACATATTTTTGTCTAATTTGATGTCTGTGGCCCCTTTTAAAGTCCAAGAAAGTAAAACTGAGCAAAGCCAGCTTACATACACTTTCATATTTGCCTAAGAGAAAATACATGTTCCAAACTAGCTCCATGTGCACCACCTCAAACCATGTAGATTAGGGGCCCACAGGCATCCCACTTCTGGTAGGAAGCAGTGCAGGTACATTGACTTAGGAGACAAGACAATCTACTGTGGAAGCTGCATAAGACAATAACCACCAGCCTCTGTTCAGTACCTTTGATCCAGGATAACATCCCCAGTCAATAACATCTGCAGTCATTGTCCTGGGGACGTGCTGCTGTTGCTATCCTTAGCATTTCAATTGAAGCTACCATAGGTATTTCTGTATGTGTTGCAACCATGTCTCCACTGGCCCTACAGAGGCAAAAGTAATGTGGATGCACAACATCAAAAACTCAGGTAGTATTCTTTCTCTCTGATGGTAGCTCTCTGGAAAGAATAAAAAAATAACTGATGTGTAAAACAGTTCAGGAACAACATGGTTGATACACCCAGACTGCACTTCAGAATATTTGTAAAAGGGTAAGGCAAAACTCAACTCTTTGCTTATGTATGTTGTTTCAGTGGAGTTCCTCTGGTTTGTTTTTTTTGCAGGGAACAATTAGAAAACGTTTGCTGTAAATGCAAATCAAGGCCTGTGACCACAGGAAACATGTTTCTTACTTTTTGTATTCTGTCTATACAGACTCTGTGTCCTTGTCTGTGTGTACCTCTAGAATACACAACTTGACTTATATACATAGATATTAATGGTCAGCATATGCATTTAAGTGCACAATACATATGCACACAAATATAGATGATCAGCTCAGTCCAATTAGTTTGTGCTTCAAAGTTATTACTGGGGAAATAACCCCATAAACAGTATTTTCAAAAGGAGTTCAAGGTGATCAGCACTAATTCTAGGTAGAACATTCAGTTAAATCTTTAGGTACTGAGGTCATGTTTAATTTATTGATAAATGACTTTATGTTCATAAAAAATGCAGATTATATTGCTGGTTTTACTCATGATTGGTGAACTGCATTCCATATCCAGTTTTTAGCAAAGGAAATCAGATCTTCATGACATGAAAACACAACCTGTAAGAAAACACAAACAAACAAAAAAAGATAAGAGAATCCCTCAATATCCTATCAGCCCATTATATTTTAATGCATTTCAAAACCATCCATATATATGCTAAATCTAGAAAAGCCTATTAAGTGATCATATAATTCTGTAATTATTCAAATGGTGTATTTTGTTGTGAAAATAGAATAGGGATAAAATTTCATTATTTTTGCATAAAAAAAAAAAAGATAAATTTTATTATTTCAGCTTTCTGTTTTTTAAAAGCAAACAGAACTTAACAAAAAAGTCCAAACAAGCCTACAAAGCAAAAAACAAAACCCCAACCACATTAATTAAGCTGTGGAATCAATTTTATCTGTTATAAAATAAGCACTTACAAATAGTTCTGAAAAAATTAAATTTTAAAATAATGTATAGTAACCAGGAAAGAGCTCAGAGCTGCTGTATAAACAGTTTCTAGGAGCAGATAATGTTTATCTGTGATGTTATAAATTAAAATGATAATTCTATAGAAAAAATGCATTTATAGTGTTACACATTTCTATTACATATATAAAAACTTCATACATTGTGATATATAGCATAAATCAATCACAGACACTTTCCATTATCCCTAAGAGCTATGTATTCACAATTTTTTTTTATTGTTCAGTCCCCAGCATTCACAAGACCTTTTGGACTGCCATTTAACATGAAGGAGATCTATTGTGGAAATTGCGTTGTTCATTTTGTCTATTATGGTCACATGGGACCTTAAAACAAATGAACAGAAATTGTCTTTGCCTGAAGGAGTTCACAAACTGCAGGTAATATAAAGAATAAGTGGACAGGGGATAATAATTTAGAAGCATTCTACCTCTAAGTAATTCTAAGACTACATGATGTAGAATTAAAAAATATCCATGAAAATGTCAAATGGATGAATGGCAGTTTATCTTTTGGATAATTATATAGAAATGTGATTGAAAATACAATGTGTGGGGTTTCCAAAGCCTAATAGAGAAAAGTCTTGGAAAAGTCTGAAAAGCCAAAATATGAGGAGATATCAGTCTGCAGTAAACTCAGAGGGGACCAAGTAGAGACACTATAAACTTGTAATTTAAATGCATTTAATTTGAATTTAAGCAGGCAAGTAAAGAACATATGTGACAGTGGTGAAAACATGGAATACTACCTCCAACAGATCTACTTAAGCAGTTACAGTGAACATAAAGGAAAGAAAAGCAAATTCTGATCCAAAGTTATCATTGTCAATGACTGGTAATGCTAACTGAAATGCTTCTATCTGCCTAGAGAAGCTAAATAAGCTTGAATCTTATACTGCTTATGCCCCTTTTTGAAAGTATGTTTCAGTGAGAACAGAGCTAATTTTGTTCAGTGATTTTATTTTTCAGCTCAGTTCTTCTAACTGCACTTTCTGAAGTTAGAATCCCATTTTCACAGGCAGTGTTTGCTTCTGGCAGTGATAACACCACATGTTTAGAGTTATTACCAAGGATTGGTGTGCAGACCAAGGCCACTGCTGGATGATGCACCTGCAGGGAGGAGCAGACAGGACAGGTGACCCTAAATTAACCAAAAAGGTATACCAGCCCATATACATCATATTTGCTATAAAGCTGAGACATCATGAGGGTCTTGTCACTCTTTGCTGACTTTGCCGACTTTAGTCAGCTTGTCTCAGGTCCTCTTCTGGTTTCTTATGTGGAGCATCCAAGGAGGACTCTGTCCGTTCTGCCTTCAATGCTGATCTGTGTGTTCCTGAATCCAATACCAGAATCCAGCTCCTGAACATGGTTCCTGTCTGCTTCTGGGCCTGGTCTGGGACTCTCCCAGTGCCTGCTCCGCAGCATCAGTGGTGATGGTGACATAATTGTCATCAGAGGCAGTTGGGTTCGATACTGGTTTTCTATATATTTGCATATATTCCATTATTATTATTATTTTCATTTCCATTAAAGCTGTTCTAGTTTCCTTTTCTAATCGCTAAGTCTTTCTCCCTTATTCCCTTTCTCTTCCCCTTTAGGGAGGGAGAGGGGTTAAATGAGAGCATCTGTTATAGGTCTAAGGGGATGCCCTGACCCTAAACCATGACAAAGTAATAACTCATAATAGTCTACTTTATCACCAGCTATGCACAATTATGTAAGAAATAATGAAAATATTAGGGAATACTTGAATTTATCCTCACTTTCTCAAGGGCTACCAGCTCAAAAGCTTTTAATTAGACCAGTAAAGACAGCAGGATTTACAAAAAGATTCTGTTGCTCTTCTCAAACATAAAGATGGGTGTTTAGGTCCAAATCCAGACTTTACAAACTGATTATCATGTCATACATTTTCTTGCAGAAGATCATCACATTAAGTCACTGGAGAACATGTAATAACTTCTAGACATTTTGGTGGAAGTACCACAAGCACATTTGTACACCTATTTTTGAGAACAAATTCTAAGCCCTAGCAATGGGTTTAAGTAGAATGGAATAGTTGCTCTTCTGAAAAGAGAAAAATCAAATCTCATGTATTTTCCAACTGGGAGATTTCTAATACACTTTTCAGTCTTTTATGAAAGCAGCTTCATCGTCAGCCCTTTCAGGAAGGCAATTTAATTTGGCTTAATAGGTACTGTCATTTTAAGCATTGTGCATGTTATTTCTTTGTTTCACATTAGCAAAATGCTGTTTGTTATTTGAAGGGGAAGTCCACACCACATATTAAGTTTTAATATGATGGTCTAACCAGATTAGATTGGAAAGTGTGATAAGATGCCCATCTATGAAAGGGAAGAGCTTTGTATAACTTATTTTAGCCTGCTTCCAGTCTTGCTTGGTTCGAATATTTATACATTATATTTTAACTCAGAAAGTGTACATGCATGTTTAAATTCCTCAGAAGTCATTATATTGACAGATGTTGAACATTATTGTAGCAATGTATGAAAAATAATGGTGTTTCTATCTTTTAATTTTCTTGCTTTTAAATTGTTATATGCTCTCTTTAGTTTTATGTAGTTAATCACTTCAAATAATTTATATAGTAAACCCCATCTGTACTCACTGGGGCAAGTACAAGTTGTCAAGCTGATTACTGAGTGTTTGTTAAGTAAATGAAAATAATGGTAAATCATTGATTCCATGCAGATTGTTTAGAACTTTGTAATCCAGGATGTTAATGTCCTTCAGCTAAGGAAACATTTGCTTTCCCCTTTTCCCTAAACAAACTTGGGATAGCCATATCTGTGTGTGAAACCTAAAAAAAAGACTTTTCCTTACATTTAAATATGATAAAATCATTACACAGAGATAAAGGAGGTTTTGAATGATCCATGTCTACTGTAGTCACTTGGCTTCCTTCATTTCTGAACTTCATCCCACAAAATGTGTCAAAACCAAAACCTGATGTATGTAGATGTTCAAAACCATTGAATGTCCTATATTTGATTATGTACAGTTTAGGTTCAGTTTTCATAGGCTACCACCTTCTGGTATCACATTTCTTAAACGGTGATCTCCACTGAGAATCTTATCTCCAAGAGGTGCTGCTATGAGATGAGAAATGTTTGGGACACTGTTAAAGAAAAAATATTTCTTAGATTTTTCAGTAAAGAGAATTCAGTCACAGAACTTTTGGTGAATTTTTGGAACTGTTTTGCCTTGACTCATATTCCCCTTCATTAGACTTTCTCCCCTGTTCTATGATATCTATCATAGTCCCCTGCACTCCGGTGCCTTGTGTTTCTAGTGCCCATGCTACAATAGAAAAAAAAAAGCCATTGCAAGGATGCAAGAGTGGAATTGAGAGAAGTCAAGCCTTCTCCTGTGCTTTTTGTCTGGGTTTTGTGCCTGGAATGGTCATGTGCACCTTGGCTAGGACAGGTTGTTGGAGATTGGGACCCATCAGGATCCTGCTTTGTTCTGTGCTCTATGACACACAGCCCACCTCAGTTCAGTTCATGTATCTAAATCTGGGCTCTTTCTGCCCCTGTTGACTGAAGTACTTGCTGCTGAATGGATAGTAAAAGAAAAAAGCTATTGATTCTCTTTTAAAAGAATAATAATAAAAAAAAAAAGGCAGCAAGCTGATGTTCAAAAGTTCTGGAGGATACTGTTCTTTCAATCCCAGCAACAGACTCTTCTTTATAATTTATCATTCCCCATGATTAGAGCTAAAAGAAGCAGAGGTCTAGGAGTATAACAAATAATTTGCAGACATTCAGGCAAATGCTTTTGGTTGTTGCCATCTAGCACAATGGAATAATTGGCTGGTGTCTGCCTCATATGAGACATATGTAGATAGGCTGTTACCCTCTCCTGATATATCTTCTCATTTCCAGGACTGCTGAGCCAGAGCTTGTGCAAAAGTCTTTAAAAGGTTCAGTTCCTGCGTCCCCAAGATTTGGTGATTTTTTCTAGGCCATTTTACTGGTCATTAACCTATCGTAAAAGTACCCTAGGAGGAGTAGGGATCTCTTTCCAAGTCTTTAATTTTTCTCTCTGATATAACACTTCCATGAAGGAGCATTATCATTTAAACTGCCAACGCAGCATGCAATCCACCAGAAGCTACATTTTGACTAGTGAAAGATGAACCTCAAAAGCTTAAAAATTCTTTTCACTCAGACAATGTCTAAATGATAGCATTGTTATTTAAATATCTTCAGTCCATATATTTGTGATGGTAATTTCCCTACTTTACATTATATGTTCTTATAAGATTTCCAGGTAAAATGGAAAAACAGAAAAAAGGTTAGATGCATTTTTAAGCTTCACTTTTCACATCAGTGTGCTTGACCCTGATTTTGAATTCCTTTTTTTTTTTTTCCTGGAAATAAAATCTTGCAGATTAAAAATACAGCAGAAACCCAGAATCATGGGTTAGTTAAAAACTGGGTGTTGGAGAACTTCATCAGTTGAAAAGATCTTTTAAAAGATACTTTTCTGCTATTTGCACTAGTTGTCTATGTAGCTGATGATGAAAGTGTATGGCTTCAAGTAAAATACGGTTGTGCATCAATTTCTTCTAAGTTTTCAAATGAAGTTATGTTATGCTATTGAACATGAGTATAGCATAATTTACTATGAGCTGCAATTTAATGAATATAGACAAAAAGTTGTGCCTACTAAAATGTATCTCTGCCAATTTACATAGCATGGGCAATAAGCAGGAAGAGCTAGAAGCTATCATCCAGCAGGAAAACTATGATGTAACTGCCCTTACAGAAACATGGTGGGATGAATCCCATAACTGGAGTGTTGTGTTGGATGGCTATAGGCTCTTCAGAAAGGATAGGTGGTGTGGCCCTGTATGTTAGGGAAGGTCTCGACTGTCTTGAGCATGATGATGGTGGTGATGATAGGGTTGAATGCGTATAGGTAAGAATCAGGGTGAAGTTTAACAAGGCAGATATCATGGTAGGGGTCTGTTATACTTGACCCAATCAGGATGGAGAGGTTGATGAAGAGTTCTACAGGTGGCTGGATAAGGTCTCAGAATTGCTAACCCTTGTTCTTGTGGGGGACTTCAACTTACTAGATGTCTGTTGGAAATACAATACAGCAGACAGGAAGCAGTCCCAGAGGTTCTTGGAGTGTGTGGAATATAACTTCCTAACACAATTGGTGACCGAGCCAACTAGGGAAGGCTCTCTATTAGACCTGCTGTTTGTGAACAGAGAAGGACTAGTGGGAGGTGCGAAGGTTGGTGACCGTATTGGACAAAGCAAACATGAGATGGTGGAGTTTTCAATTCTTAGGGAAGTAAGGAGTGAGGTGAGTAGAACCACCTCCTTGGACTTCCAGAAGACAGACTTTGACATGTTTAGGAGATTGATGTGGCGTCCCTTGGGAGGTAGCCGTCAAGGACAAAGAAGTCCAGGAAGGCTGAACATTCCTCAAGAGGGAAATTCTCAAGGCACAGGAACTAGATGTACTAGATGAGGAGTACAAGGTTGTTACAAGGTTATGTAGGGAGAAAATTAGAAAGGCCAAAGCTCATCTAGAACTTAATCTGTCCAGCATCATTAAAGATAATAAAAAGTGTTTCTATAAATGCATTAAGAGTAAAAGAAGAACTAAGGAGAATCTCTGCCCTCTACTGGACACAGAAGGGAACCTTGTGACCAAGACAAGGAAAAGGCTGAGCTGCTGAGTGCCCACTTTGCCTCAGTTTTTGTTAGCAGTGCCAGTTGCTACCTTAGGGTCCAGCTCCCTAAATTGGAAGATGGGGGTGGGGAGCAGAATGCAGCCCCTATAATCTGGGAGGAAATGATCAGTGACCTATTGTGCCACATAGATGTGCACAAGTCTATGGGACTGGATGGGATCCACCCAAGGGTACTGAAAGAGCTGGTAGAAGTGCTCACCAAGCCACTCTCCGTTATTTATCAAGAGTCCTGGCTAACCAGAGAGGTCCCAGTTGACTGGAAGCTAGCAAATGTCACCCCCATATACAAGAAATGCCGAAAAGGATGATCCTAGGAACTACAGACCTGTCAGTCTGACCTTGGTGCCAGGGAACGTTATGGAGCTGGTCATCTTGAGTGCCATCACACAACACATACAAAACAGCCAGGTGATCAGGCCCAGTCAGCATGGGTTTATGAAAGGCAGGTCCTGCCTGAATAACCTGATCTCCATCTGCAATAAGGTGGCCTGCCTAGTGGATGAGGGAAAGAGCTGTGGACATTGTCTACCTGGACTTGAGTAAAACCTTTTACACTCTCTCCCACAGCATTGTCCTTCGGAAACTTATATCACAAGGCTTGGATAAATACTGTCTGGATAAAAAGAGTGGTAGTGAACGGAGCTAAATCTGACTGGTGTCCAGTCACAAGTGGTGTTCCCCGGGGTTCAGTACTGGGCCCTGTTCTCTGCAATATCTTTATTAAACATCTGGATGAGGGGTTTGAGTGTACCCTCAGTAAATTTACAGGTGATGCCAAACTAGGTGGTGTGTTGTTCTGCTAGAGGATAGGGGAGCTTTACAATGGGACTGAGACAGGTTAGATCAGTAGGCCAAGGTTAACTGAATGTGGTTCAACAAGGCCAAGTGCTGGGTCCTGCACTTGGGTCATAACAACCCCATGGTAAGCTACAGACTTGGGGATGTGTGGTTGGAAAGCTGCAAGTTGGGAAAGGATCTGGGGATATTGAACGATATTTGACTAAATATGAGTCAGCAGTGTGTGCAGGTGGCCAAGAAGACCAATGGCATCCTGGCTTGTATTAGAAACACTGTGGCCAGCAGGAATAGGGAGGTGATCATCCCCCTGTACTCAACACTGGTGAGGCCACACCTTGAATAATGCATTCAGGTCTGGGTCCCTCATTATAAGGAGGATATAGAAGTGCTGGAGCATGTCCACAAAAGGGCAACGAGGCTTGTGAAGGGCCTAGAGAAGAAGTCCTATGAGGAGTGGCTGAGAGGGCTGGCATTGTTAGTCTGGAGAAGAGGAGGCTGAGGGGAGACCTTATCTCCTTCTGCAACTACCTGAAAGGAGGTTGGAGCGAGGAGGTGGACAGCCTCTTCTCCCTGGTGATGTTTGACAGGACCAAAGGGAAAGGATGTAAGCTGCACCAGGGAAGGTTTAAGCTGGATATCAGGAAACATTTCTTCACGAAAAGGGTTATCCAACATTGAAAAGGTCTGCCCAGGGAACTGGTGGAGTCGCCTTCCCCTGAGGCATTTAAATGGCATGTGGACTTGGTGCTCAGGAACATCGTTTAGTGGTGAGCTTGTAGTGTTGGGTCAAAGGTTGGCCTAGATGATCTTGAAGGTCTCTTCCTTCCAAAGACATTCTATGATTCTGTGTATATCTAGCTAGGCCAGCTGTGAGGTAAAACCTGGTAGGACAAAACACTTTCATTGCTAAATAAATCATGTATTGGGGTTTATGACCACAGACTAACCTTTAGCTGGGTGATGTAAAGCTGTATGCAACATATGGAAGGGATTAGAGTTAGCGACAATTTCAGTAGTTATCGTTACTTGATGGGGTTAAACTCTAGAACAGGGGGTTTAAATCCCTTTATCCCTAGGGTCACACTTTTCTTCTGTCCTTTAATAGTTTCAAACACTTCATTTGAGGGTGAATGGAGGACAAGACATTCTCTAGATAGTGAACAAATGCTTATATTCAACTGTTCACTGTGTAGAAATATCTGAGTGTTCACTTTGCTTTCCAAGGGATTATATTACAGTGTGTGATTTAGTTGCTTCTATTCCTTCCTTTGTCTTAAAATTTCTACCTTATGGAAAAAAAAAAAATTAAAAAATTCCTATTTATATCTGTGATTTGATTTGGCACACATCTTGTGTCAGTTTCTGTCAGAGCCTTAAAGGAATACAACGTTTCTTTCTCTTAAAAAAAAAAAGCCAATGAAATTGGGGGGGGGAGTGAGGAGGGAGAAGACATCTTAGAATCCCAAGCTTCAGATTGAGGATTAAAATACACTGAATATTTGTTAATTATCCAAATTGTTAGTGGAAAACCATGCATAGTTTCTGCTCTTATCATCTAAGAAGTCAGGCTCTGGGTAAACACAAAAATTTCATGACAGCTCTCAGAGGTCTCAGCTCTTGAGCTGCTCTACTAAGCATTTTTTCTCATCTGTTATATTTATCTCTTTTCTTTTTTTTTCCCTTTCTTTTGTGTTTTTCTCAAGAAAAAAAATCTTGGGGTTTTTTTTGTACTAATGTTGTATTTTCCTGAGTAAAATTCTCAACAGAGCTTTAAACTGAACTATAACATTTTCAAGTATCCTCAGAAAGTTTCTGTAACAATGGAGTTTGTCCTAATACTGCTAATTGTTGCATCCAACATTTAGACAGAACCTTTTTACTGGTTACCATTTCTGATACCCTGAAGTGAAGACCCAGATCTGAAAATTTCCTTTCATAGACCTTTTCTTATAACACTGAAGCTGGATTTTACATAGTGGTCTATCTACAGTTAATGACAGAGCTCACAAATCAAAGCAGTGTCTTTTGCAGTATTGGCCAGATGCCCAGTGGACATATGGTCATTTCACTTTATCCCCAAGCTGTCACAAAGTGGAGCTTTTTGACTGACCATTTTCTAATGCAGGTTCCTATTTCTGGTTCTCACAGGCATAGGGCAGTGATCTGTCACGTCTCAACCAGAAAATAAAGTGGATGTTGTCTATCCAGACTTTAGTAAAGCCTTTGACACCATCTCCCACAGTATTCTGCTATACAAGCTGCTGGTTCCTGGTTTAGATGTTTGTACTCTTTGCTGGGTTAAAAACTGTCTGTATGGCAGAGCCCAGAAAGTCATGGTGAACGGAGGTAAATCCAGTTGGAGGCCGGTCACTAGTGGTGTTCCCCAGGGCTCAGTTTTGGATCCAGTCTTGTTTAATATCTTTATCGATGATCTGGATGAGGGGATTGAGTGCACCCTCAGCGAGTTTGCAAATGACACCAAACTGAGAGGGAGTGTTGATCTGCTCAAGGGTAGGAAGGGTCTGCAGAGGGGTCTGGTCAGGTTGTATCCAATTGTATGAGGTTTAACAAGGACTAGTGCCAGGTCCTGAACTTCAGTCACAACAACCCCAGGCAACTCTACAGGCCTGAGGAACAGCATTCTGGCCTGTATCAAAAATAGTATGTCCAGCAGGAGTAGGGAAGTGATTGTGTCCCTGTACTTGGCACTGGTGAGGCTACAGTTTGAATACTGTGTTCCATTTTGGGTGCTGCAGTATGAAAAAGACATTGAAGTGCTGGAGTGGGTCCAGAGAAGGGCAGCAAAGCTGGTGAGGGGTCTGGAGAACAAGTCTTATGAGAAGCTGGGATTGTTTAAGCTGAAGAAGAGAAGGCTGAGAGGAGACCTTATTGCTCTCTACAACTACCTGAAGGGAGGTTATGGTGAGATGAGTGTTGGCCTCTTCTCCCAAGTAACTAATGATAGGATGAGAAGAAATGGACTTAAATTGTACCAGGGGAGGTTTATATTGGATATTAAGAAGAACTTCTATACTGAAAGAGTGGTGAAGCATTGAAACTGATTGCAATGGAAGTGGTGGAGTCACCATCCCTAGACATGTTCAAACACCTGTAGACATGACACTTCAGGACATGGCTTAGTGGTCATGATAATATAGGGTTGTCAGTTGGACTTAACGATCTTGGAGGTCTTTTCCAATGTTAATGATTCTATAATGAAAAGAAGGAAATCAGGAAACAGCCTCAGTCACTCCTATTTATCCTTGAGTCTCAGTGACAGCAGTTCAAGCACAGAGGGCACAACATTACTGCTATTTTATGTAATATTCTTATAGCAAGGACAGACTATTGGGGAAGAAACAAACAGGCTGTAGCAAGTGTCCAAACCTCAATGCAATTTCAGTGCAAATCAGAACCCAGATCTCAAAATACTAATAGTGGGGATGGATGACTTTTTGATGGTTCAGAGTGCAGGGCAGATATCACTAATTATCTTTGCTGATGTCTTTGCAACATTTGATTTAGACAGTGATCATGAAACATTTTACTGAAGGAAATGGCAATGCTGCATAATGAATATATCAAAAGGGTGTAACATCTCCCTGGGTGTCTATAGCTCTAATCAGGTGACAGGAAACATCAAGTTTGTCTCCTGACTTCATAACTACCATTTCTCTCTTTAAATTTATTCAACACCTACAGACAGATCCTAGAAATGGTGGACTCATTACGAACTTAGTGCAGCAGCTACACAGCTCTCATAATGCTTATTTTCACCAGAGAGAGCAAGATGGGGTCAGATGTTGGCCAAGAACAACTAACAGATGAAAACTAGTTGTGTGAAAAACAGTGAACCCACACAAGGCAGAGATTATGCTGAGGGGAATCAAAACAAACCAACAATTAAAATATTTTTGGGGAGTTTATAGACTCATATCTGAAAATATCTTTTAGTGAATGCAGTTCAGTATAACAGAGTAGTATTAAAGTGTTTTCAAAAAGGACAAATAGTCAGCCGAGGTCTCATTTTTTACACAAGATCCTGGTTCATCATGAAGTAGTGAAGAGTAACTCGTAAACTGTTTCCTACCTTTCAAGCCCTTAGTTTTTAGTATTGTAAATCTTCATTTACTTTGACTTAGGTATATTAAAGTGAAGGAAGAAGGAGAAGAGAGAGAAAAGGAGAGAAAAAAAGCCTGGATTTTTAAAGTTTTTGACAAAGGTGAATGAACTAAAAAATTTGCTAACATCTCCATGAGCCATTACTGGCTTAAAGTATTCAGAGTTTCTGCCATTAATTAATTAAGAGATTGCAATATCAGATTCCTAGTTTACACAAGGGCCAGAAATAGATACATTTCTGTTTGCATGTAAATACATTTAACATGAGTTTTATGGTTGATTGGAATAGAATCATGTCCAGACTAATGGAATAATGATTCCAACTTTGGGATGTCTTCACTTCCGGTATTTTCTTGGCCTGCTCTCCATCTTCTGACTCATTAGAGTCACTCCAGGTTCCCAATGCAGTGTTAGTTTCAGCTCCCAATTTCCTTGATTAAGACTTTCATATCATTCTCCCAAATAAAAATTTCCCCAATGAAAACTTTCTTGTCTAGCCAGTCTGGGTTTCTATTTTTCAAATTTTTCCTCAGCAGATATTTAGTGATTTCATTTACCTCATTTTCCTTGGCTGACCTGCTACAATCTCTTGGTGCATACACAAGGGTCTGGGTGCCACCTTAGGCATCCTACTCTCAGTTACTCCTTTTGCTACCTCAGTTCAACTCTTACATCCTCTTCTTTGAAGGGAGGATGCTGATTGCCATGTAGCTTTTGCCCAGTCTGGTGCTGAAAACAAAGGAAAAAAGTAAATCAGTATGTCTTTGAATGATTAACTCACTATTGTGTAATAGCATACTTACATCCATATGAAAATCGTCTCACTGTGTTGGAGCTAAGTTCAGAGCCTGCAGGGAATGAGTGAGAAGACCAGAGCCAGAGCTCTGTTTCTGTAGTTCAGCACATAATCCAGTGCCTGGGAACAGGCTGTTTAACCTTCAACAGTTTGAAATCACTTGGCAGTTGAGACAGGACATACATGTGAGTACTTGTACCTTAGAACAAGGCAAAATCAAACACAAGGGTGATTTTCAAATTCAGATTTTTTTCAAGGGCTGTGTAAAAGATTAACTTTAATTCTTCTTTGAAGTGACCTTCCCTCTTCTTTCCCACTTTGCTCATTAGAAGCAGCAGAGATGCAGATGCATATTTTCCAAACAGCAGGGGGGTAAGCCTTTGCTCCAAAATACAAATGCCCCAGGCTATGGTAATTAAATTGTTATAAGAACAGTTTTAAGCATAGTAAAAATAATGTCCTCCCGCCCTCCCCCAAAAACAAGGGGTTGTGTGTCTATGTGAAAACCAAACACTCAACTCAAGATTGTCAGGGAAAAGTAAGGCATACAAAAGTGATTGCTGATTGAAAATCATTATTTCTTTAACACTCTTATATATTATTAGGTCTATCAGAATAGTAATAAAATGGCTGAACAGAGCTGTAAGAAGTACAAGTAAAAAATGTATTGTAAAGAGGCATCAAATATTAGTACTTTTCATGATAGCTTTTAGCAGTAGTGAAACAAGTAAAATGACATAACATGTACCCTTTTAATTAATTATCCCTGGATCTTACCTTTTCTCTATTACTACATAAGTAAAGACAAAACACAGATTTTTATCACAAGTACACAAAGTAGTCTAAAACTTTGTGTCACAAGGTGAAATAGTGTTTGAAAATAATCCATAGCTTGTTTTTTATATTGTGAACACAAAATTTGACAGGATCAGACAAATGAAATAAGGTTGCAGAGCAACAAACCTTTTAATTATGTTGCATTTCTATAAAATATCATTGTTTAGTAATGCAATCAATCAGCAGCAATGAAAGGCCTTTATCCAAATTAACACCAGTAGCTATATGACTTTGTCAGCATGAGTGCAACTTCTCATCATAGAATACTCTTTCTGAATATTTTATCATATAGATTTCCATTTATTCTGATGGATTTTTTTTTAGGTGACATTCTGTCTTCACTATGTCACTTGACTTCAATTCCAGATCACCAATATAGTTAGCAGAACAATATACCCCAAATTAAATAGGAATGCATAACAGATTTGCAAGAGAACTTTGTTAAAAAATGTTACATGATAGCAAGTAAATAAGTCACAAACAAGTGGTAGCACCAGAATAAGATGGTATTGTATACGTATCAATTCACATGGCAGTCTCATATAAGACTCTCATGACAAACTATCTAAGAAAGAATTCTGTGGGAAAGTGAAGCTTGGTAAATGATTTTGTAATTGCCAGTTTAAAGAACAGTTTGAAAGTTAATTTAAAGGAAACAGTAGAGTATGAATTGATATGGCAACCGAACATAACGTGTTATAATGCTCTATCTACATTTGAACAACTCTTAAAACTAGTGAAGAAAGGCAAATCTCTACACAGAGAACAGTGCTGTGTAGTCTTTTGTATAGGAAAGTACCAGCCTTTCTTTGACGTTAAAATAAATTTTAAAAATCTTATGAAAAAAAAAAAAAAGACAAAGATGGACCAAAGTATGCATATGAATGCACATAGGAAAATTGTGTTTCATGCATAAGAGCAATCATAACTTTTTAAAATTCTTTAAAGAGAAAACAATGGGGGGAGGCAGGTGGGGTGAGGGAAGACCCAAACAAGAAAGGCCAGTGTGAAGAAAATTCACTTTTAATATGAGAACACTGAAAAAGTAAAGAATGAATAGAAGATCTTTGTTCTTCTTTATTTATCTTCATATTGCAAATATTGGACCAACAAAAATCATTGGAAGGAATAAAGTGAAGCCTTTGCACCCAAAGTTATATTATGCCAGAGATCAGTAGCTCTCTGAGGTCATACTCCTTGTGAGTTACCCTCCTTTCCATCTCAAAAATACTCATGTAATCAATTCATAACCCACTAAAAGATCTGCCATCTGCTGGGGCAGGTGTCCTGTTCACAGGCGAGTCCTAAGGCTGCAGTGTGCATTGCACTGTGAGCAGGTCTTACTGTGAGAAGCGATTTGCTCTGAGCGTGCTGCTAGTGAAAAATGGCACCCACTTTCTTCAGAAATAAGGACAGGAGAGGTCACATATCATATCAGTAGCCCAACTACTAGCACAATCAATAAGCTCTGCTGTCACTTGGTGTCTCTTAAAGTCACCCTGAGAAGTCCCTTCTTTTAATAAAATTTTCCAGATGAAAATTCCTTCATTATTTTCAGATAAAAATGAGTTGGAGAAATGACATGACAGAATGAACTCCTCAGGGGAAATTTTTGTTCATAAACAAAAAAAGTCTCTGTAATACTTCAGCCAGAATGTTTCAGGTACCTGACCACCTCCCCACAAGTATGGGGGAATGCTGCCATCCTTCCCCTGATCCATCTCTCCCCAGGCTGAACCAGTCCCATCTCTCAGCCTCTCCTTGCAAGTCACTGCTCCAGCCCTAAACTGGGGTACACTCCCTGAGCTCACACCAGTTTGTCCGTGCTTCTGAAACCATTGTGTGCTCTTCTCACTGAAAGTTCCTGTCACCAGAAGCAGCACTCTGTACTCTGACCATTTATATTTCAAACAATTGCTGTGCCATGAGAATATTTCAACACCACAATCCTCCTGTGAAATAGAGACAGAATCTTGTTTCTTCTCATCTGTATTTGAATAAAAGAAGAATAATTTTACTCCTAACTATATTCATTATTCTGATGAATTTTAAAGCAACCTTGAAGTATTTGTGAATGCTAATCAACTTATTATTTATTTTGATATTTAAGATGATAGCTTTGCAACCTAAATGTGCTCTGATCCAGAATCTGCACTTTCCCTGTATTATACATAATTACATATTACTTTGCATTCATGGTAGATTTGAGTAAGAATATTTTAGCAAACTAAGGTGGAGATTAAGGCATGTGAATAGCATTCTTGAGATAAAACAACACATAAATCAGTACAGTTACACAGACATAAATACTGTCCAGCCAGTGAACTGTGAGATAAATTCACTTAAGTTTGGCAGAAAGCTATGAGATCTTGGAAAAAATGTTCTTTCTGCTTAGTTTTATTTATGTGATTTTATTAATAAATCTACTATCGGAAGTGACAACAAACACTGTGAAAGCAGCACTTTTTTGTTACACTTTTCATGGCTGAGAATTCAGTCTATGCTGGAACTTTCACTTAGCCGTGTACCCACTCTCAGCCTGTCCAGTCTGAAAATGTAGACAAGAGAAAACTCTACTCCTAGGACCAATATCTTGCAAACTTTACCAGAAGGAAGGCAGGAAATGAAGGGACAGAGGTGGATGAGGTACAGTGAGTAAGCTAAGATGTCGGAGTGGGAGTCGGGCCCCGAGTAACGACACGATCTCAATATGAGTATGATCGTTCTCCTTTATTCATAGCACACGCATGTCTTATATAGCATCTAAAACAAGCCACATACCACAAGCAAGCTTCTCATTGGTTACAAGATAGAAGCCACACGCAT
>WUAM01000259.1:548403-568134 GCA_024336885.1 Actenoides hombroni | reverse complement strand
TGACCCTTGTTTTCTAGCCATTCCCCAACACTAAGAGTCTCTGGAGTCCTGCTTGCTGGTCAGAGGAAGCAGAGGGCTGGTGATGGAAGCTGATGTCCTCCCAAGAAGCAGGCTACAGGGAGGACAAGCTAGCCTTCCCTAACCAGTGTCTGTGAGGCTGAAAGGATCTGGGTTTCCTGCCTGTGTGCTTGCTGCTTTGGTGGTTCAGGGTAGAAAAGCACTGCCCGTTCTGTTCAAAGTTAAAATTGCCTTGGAGGTCTTTCAGGGTTGAGGCCAGCAACAGATAAAGTGAGGCTGCTTCTGTCACTCCGTGGCATCCCATCAGCTGCACTGAAATAATGGAAGGAAAAATCTCCAGCTTTATGCAGATATTATCCTGGAATCATCACACATATCTGTATGTGGCTGAGCTACAGCTGTAGTAAGAGAGTGATGTAATGCTGATTTGATAAAATTTTGAGTTTTGGGAGGACTTTATAAAAATAATAAATAAATCAAACATGGATGTAAAAATAGGTCACAGTTATTCATTAGCATACTGTTTAAGTCTTTCTCTAAACCAAAAATTTTATTTTTACAAGTTATCAGACAGTAGAGAAAATCAATATGTAAAAGTCAAATATCTTCCCCATTTTTTTAAAATTATAACATTATTTATATATCACATATGGTAGGCTTTAATAATAATTCTCTTGTTTTTTTTCTTTTTTTTTTTTTTAAGTTGAAGTGCATTCTTTTCAATTTTTTGATTAATGTGAAATATAAAAATTTCCAATAAACAACTTATTACAGTATAAATCTACTCCAGCGATATTATGTATTTATGTAGCTTGATAATCACAGTTTAGATTGACTTCTCCTCTTAGAATTGGAGCAGAGTGTTTGCAATGACAGCTCTGCTATCTAATCTAATCTATTTTTTTTTTTTTTTTTACCTGTGCACACCAGAGAGCTATAGTAGAAAATATTATGACATTTACAATAATGCTTTCAAGGGAAACAAATTCCTATGGGATAGATATTAAATGTGTTGTGAATACTTGGAAGAAAAGCGTTCCGTATATGTGTTACTCACAGTGAAATTCTCTTTGGGCAATGTATATTACTACTGTACTTAGGTTAAATGGTACAGTTGGACTTAGGTCATTTATCAATGGAACATTGTAAAATTACTTGCTCTTAAGAGTCTGGAAATTGTCTAAGCAGGGGGAAGAAAAATCAAGTCTGATAAAATCATAAATGTCTTCTCCATCATTATTGAAAGTCTAATTTTCTTGATTATTGCTTGAGTTGATAAAACAAATAAAAGAAGGAACCTAGGAGAGATTTCTTTAATATGCAAAATGAATTTCAATGTTCTGTCCTGCTGGTATTTTTATGGAAAACCTGACTAGATGCTACACATGGAACAGAAAAATCTGCATTTAGATGGAAATATGAAATGCATGATATGGTACAAAGCAAGTCTTTTATTGGAGATAGCAAAGTGGTGCATTATACGGTTGAGTGGAAAGACAGCATGCATATAGGCTTTTATGTCCATCTGCCCTGATTTGCCCAGGAGGCTCACTTTATTTGAATTTGAACCTAATACAGGGGAAAAAAAATGTCCCACAAAAATTCAGTAGAGGAATGATTTTTATTTTTTTTTCCAAGTAAAATATTGAGACCTGTGTGAGCCACCCCTGTAAACAGTGTCGTTTTAGACTTGCATGGCAATTTTGTCAAAGACTCCTTAATTGTTTTACAGTCAAGAATTAATTAAGCCTTTCAGTACTGTCTCTGTTATATAGATAAAGTGGTGTAACCATGATTAAATTTATACCCATAGGTTTCAACAACTATTTTAAAGGCACTGCAGTAGCTGATTCAGTTTGAACATGCCCCTAGAGACATGTTTTGCTGCAATTTATTTTTTGTTTGGCTTTGTTAATATAAATGCAGCAAAGAATGTAAAACCATTGGGCAAACGTGATTTATCACTATGAGTCATTAAAAGCAAATTAAATAATAGAAAAATCACAGTACATAGTATAAGTTAAATCTGTTTGTTGCAAGCAGTAGATAACATATTTTTCTTATATAAAAGTTGGGAATCGTGTCCTGAGTGTTACAGTTTTTTATTGAGTAAAACTAACTGAATGTGATTGTTATCAGTGATCACACCATATCTGAGGAACCAGTATTTTTATGCTCTCAAATTAGATCACTGTTGTGATGATGCGGAATCAAAATTCTAATTCATGTCAATGGATGGAGATCTTTGATCTAATCATGAATTTTGCCAATAATTTAATCTAATTCAAGAAAATTTAAGAGGATAGACAAAAACAGAGCACCAGTAAATAGAACAAATCAAATGAAAGTATAGGATAATTTTGAAAGTAAGGAAATTTTCTTTGATAATTGATTTTAGACAGCACTTTTGCATATGTATTTACATTAATTACTTGGGTGCTTTAAAAAATGGCAAAGTATGATTCTTATACTGAAAGAATTTTATACCTCAGCTTGTAACTTTCTTTGTGATGTTGAAACAGCTTCCACAACAGGACTCTGCTGCTGACTGTACTGTGTGACCTGTAGAATGATGATGCTAGTACTGGTGATAATGATGGATTACACTCTTGCCAGTTTAGTAACGCTTTCTTTAAAACCCTTTCTTCTGCTGGAAGGGAAAGATAAAAACCCCTAGAAAGTTAGTTATGAAATATAGTTATTTACTTCCTCAATATTTTAAAGCTTTAAAGCAAACTTTGTGTGTATATTTGAGTTTCTACTTTCTCTACATATTACATGAGCTTTTTTATTACAAATTCTTCAAAACAAAAGGAAAACCTCTATTTTATCCCTAACCACAAGAACAGCACCCATCTAGGAATTCTGAATTCTAATACAATGAAAACCTTAAGGAATAGGACTAAAAATATCAATAATTTATACATATGTTTTTTTGGGGGGTAGAGGGTTGTGAAATTTCTTCATGCTTCCAGAAAACTGGAAACACTAGCTCTGTTCTGACAAGCATAATGGTATTCGTTTTTTGGTTTTTTTTCCATAGTCTTGCTTCTAGTATTATTGAAGCTTAACCCATGAATGCCCTTGAAAATACATGCCGGATTCCTTCTTCACGTTACCATGTGCTGACTACAATAACATTGCAAAGGGGATACATTTTCTCCTGTAACTTTTATCGAAATGACAAAGAGTGACCTTAGGATGTTCCTGTATGTCCTAGTGTTCTTTCTGTAACATTTAAAGTAATGGGGACACACTAAGTGGCATGGCCTCAGGCATGCTGATGGAGCTGTAACTCACTGGGGGTTAATGGATGATTGTTTTTAGTTGAGTAATCAAATATAATAATGTACTGTAGAACTCCTATAAAGTCACACACATGCAGACTAATGACTATTACTCTTATATGCTTTCAACCTTCAAGACACTTTAAAGACATTGCTCCTCATTTCAATGTTATATTGTTACAGTCTAAGAAATACATTTCACTTTTCTTTTACATGGCTTGACAAAACAGAGAACAATTGTGACTTTTCATTTGATTAAAAAAAACCCCTGCTCCCATTAAATCCTCAAATGCAGTGCTGCCATCAAAAAAGTCAGAGCACTAGAAACCAGAACTATATTCTCAAAGATCATATTGACACTAATATGAAAGCCAATGTAAATTAAAACTTTTTTAAAAAATCATATTTTGTTATATTTACTGTGAAATAAATTAATCTGTATGTAATCTGTATGTTTTCAGTTGGATCCTGTTGAAAAAGTTTAACAAGGTTCTGGGTGGGAATTTCCCAGAGATGAAGCTGGGAGTGGGTAGAAGAAAAGCATCAAAAATTTTTGATCTATTTTGACATCTCCAATAAAGAGGAAAATCAAATGAGGAATATAGATTCTGCATTTAGACCCCCTTTACCACAGGGCTACTGGAACACAGGTCTTATACCATTTTTAATTTAAATTATTTTGTGGTTTTAATTTATTTTCCTCTTGGTTTTTTTTCATAATAAAATAAAATTATTTGTAAATTCTTAACTTCTTCCTAGTTTTCCAGTACTTTCTTCATAGTGAGTCTCTGAAGTTTCTGAACCTAACAAGATTTCTCTTTTTTCTTCTAGCCATAAGTTATAAAAGTGCATCAATGCACGATGCTAAACATATATATGCATCAGCTCGTGTGACAATGCATGGAGCATTGCTAGCACAGATGGGACCCACAGCATAACATTTTGAACTCCTGTGTCATTCACAGGTAAACCAGGCACCTCTCACATATGATGGCATTGCATGAAATGCAAATGTCTTATGTTTTTCTTTTGGCAGTAAGTCCCATTATGGTAATGTTACACCCATTTAAAGTGGGAGAGTGGTTTGGATGTTGTTCCAGTGTAGTGCCACATAGCAATGTTATCCACACTGAAACAACATCCAAACCACTCTCCCACTTTAAATGGTTATGGATAAGGGAGCCAAGGAGAGAGCTAGGGAACCCTTCTCCTGGTAAAAATATGACAAAATGACAGTCAATAGGACTCTTACTGTGCTCAGCATTATACATATATGCATATTTATTTTACTAGATCAAGGTTGGAAATACTTTTCTGCAGTTAGCATAGTATATATAAATATATATGTAGATAAATATATTTCTAGGAAAGATGTATTTCTACTTGTTGTAAACTGCAGTTAATGAAGTTAGAAATGAATCATCTGGCTTTTAGCAGTTCAGTGCCAGAAATATTTTTTGGCTCTCATGGAAGAATGAAATGCAACATAGACACACATAAGTTGTACACACACACACAAACACATTGACTCTAGAAGTAAAATATGAATGATGTGAGCAATGGAACAGATTGGCCAGCTTTAATAGTATAGTCATTTTCAGCAGAGCAGTCTGCCTCCTTCCTTACCCCACAGAAGCCTTATTCAGGTTGTAGATTATATCATTCAGGTCATTAATTTCAGACTTTTGCTGCTTCTCCATGTAATATATCACCCTAACCACAGAAGGAATGATTCAAAGCCTACTTTAGTTAAAGGGAATGAGATGAGGGCTTCCAGTGGATTTGGAGTAGGAATCCAAAATGAATAGCATTTTTGGCTGTGTCATTTCCCATATATGATTTATGATACTACCCCTTAATGAACAGGAGTTCCTTAGCTCAGAAACTTAAAATGTTCAAAGCTGAAAAACTTTTTTACACAAAAAATTTATCTGCCTCCAGGACAAAAAAGATTTATGATTAAATTCCCATAATTAGATTTCTGGAGATCCATTATATTGAGACCTTCTGATATCTTTCATTATCTTTGTGATGTAGTATTAAATATCTCTTTTAAATCTTCAGGTTTATTGGTGATAAAGAAAGCTTTTTGGTATAACAAGCCAGTAAGATGCTCCATTAAACTCAATCACTAAACCTGTTTAATTATATTTCCTATTCCTCCAAATAGAGAAATTCAATAATAATCGAGACTCAGAAACTCAGCATTCTTTGGTGGATTAATGATTGATAATTTTTCATGTTAATATTAGCAGTCTAAGGCTATAGGAATACATTACTATTATTCATTTTCACAATCTGTCATAATAAACCTAAGCAAACTTGCTTTCCTTTCTTCTGTTTAATAGGCTGTAAGGTATTGACCAGGACTTACAATCTGCTCATTTCCATGACTGATGTATTTCTCTTAAATAACATACATTTGTCCTGCAGTCAGTGTTACAGTTTGGAACGCTTTGGAAGGAAACTTGACATTTCATAAATCCATCATCTGAATTCTGGGACTGAATGAATATGTCAGAAACCACAGTCATGATAACGGAAAATAAAATGTGATTACAGAACAGAATGTAGCTAATTTTTTTTTTTATGCCAAGAAGCAAATTAAAGCTTTCTTAAAGACTCTTTTTGTAAGCAATTAGGTATTACTGATAGCCAAACTTACTAAGCCAAACTGTTTACTATAAGGGAATTCATGGAAAAGTATAGTAGGTTTAAACAGGATTGTGATCATGTTTTCCTAGCTTTTTTTTTAATATCTGGCAAAATATTTATTATTACTGTAAAGAAGGGCTTCTGTGAATTTCCATAAATACTTGGGAACAGTTAATTTTTTTTATTATAAAAATTACAGTCCACTATCTTCTTCTAAAGTATTTGAAATCACTGTTGAGGATAAAGATGTTTGATAGCATATGGCTAGTGCCTCAATGAATGAATGGTAGTTTGTTTAGTTTGCTTTTTTAAAAAAATATAATTGAATTACACTTCCTTTTCCTTGTGAAAATAATTCTGAGTGTAAAATCAGTTTATCTAACTTCTTCACTAGAACAGGTGAATTCTTCCATGAATACTTCTACACTTGAAAAATTTACAGAACAATCTGTGTATGTCTTTAGTATATAGGATAATACATTAAATCTTATCTTTCATCTTATGAAACAACAAGGCCAAAATCTGTTCAAAATCCTAAGGCATTATGTATATGTGTATGTATATGTATGCGTATGTGTATATTTGCATGTGTATGTGTATGTGCAAGTGTATTTGGGAAGTCCTACTGATTTTTTTTTTTATTTATTTTAAAAGGTATATCACATGTTTAAACAGAAAAATAACCTATTTGGATGAGCAAAAATTTTAAATTTCTATGCTAACTGATCCTTAACTTGGACTATTGACTCTAATGAAAAAAAACTTACTATTTCTCCTTATTCCCATACTTTTCAGTAATTACTTCTTCAATACTGAACAAGCCTTTCTAACTTGTCAGAACTTATTGATGTAAAATAAATAAAACAGCAGTGAGTATATTCTACAGCTTCAGAATTAATATGGGTACTTTTATGTGTGAAATTTCTTCACTTTATTGCAGTAGCCTACAATGATAGTAATGATGATGCAATACCATCCTATTTATTTCAAAAATATTTTGTATCCTTTTTTTTCCTTGAAAAATGGTGTGTTATTAGCATCCTATGATCTGTTTACGAGGTGTAGAAAAGATTTCACAGAAAATGTGCCTAAACCCATTAACACTAATGAAGCTTCATATGATCAAGAATTGAGTATTACAAGAGCCACAGAATTAAAATAATTTTTCAGTATAGAACAGATCCGTATGTGAGGATACCATTATATATATCAGAATACTATGTGTAATTATAGATCTATAATGTGCCATCAGTATAGTGCATAATACATGTTTTCTGAAGTTTTATACATTCTTAAATGAAAGATTTCTACTTAGAGATTAAAGTTCCTTTTTTTTTTGTTTAGGTACAGAAATTATTAACATAAAAAACAAAATACGAGATATTTCTAAGTATGTTTTAAAATACAAAATGCAGTTCTGTTTGTTGAAAGAGTGGAGCTCAAGAGCACCATATCAGCTAAGTACTGTAAAGAATTGTTCACTATATTCCCATTTCTCATCCTCTTTCACACAAAATTTCACTTATTAAAACTGTGAAAAATGCATACAAAATTCAGTCATAGCTAATTAGTCATCCTGCACTATTTGCAGGTTATTTAAATGCATATTATTGATCTCTGACCCTCTCAAAAGAAAGAAAAAATCCTCAACATTTCTTCACTTTAGATGAACAAATATGTTAGAAAAGTTTGAGTTCACTCCTTTAGGAAGATAAAGATAAAACCAATATAATTTGGCATGTAATTAAGTACTTCACTAATTCATTACCTCGACTGTTAAAAAAATGGACTTTCAATGTGAACTTGAAAACTGCACATGCATCAGTTTCCCATGCGAGCTTTGTTTTGCAGCACAAATCTAATTTAAGCCCAATTTGTATCCAGATGTAATCAAACAGAAAACTTAATTTCTCCCACCTTATTTCTATTGGAATCTTTCACAATCCACTCTGTGGATGGAAAATTAAGATTCAGAGTTGTGCTTGTTTGTTTGTTTTAAGTTTACTTACCTAATTATTTTTGAAGGGGTTTCTTTATGAAGTGTATTATGTCTACTTCAGATCCACCTGCTTTGTTGTACTATAGATGATAGAATCATAGAACTGTGTTTATCAGAAGAGACCTTTAAGATCATCAAGTCCAACTGTTAACACAGCACTGTCAGTTCACCACTACACCATGTCCCTAAACTCTACATCTATATGGTTTTTAAATATGTCTGGGGATGGTGACTCCACTACTTCCCTGGGCAGCCTGTTCCAGTGCTTCGCAACCCTTTCTGTGGAGACATTTTTCTAATATCCAGCCTAAATCTCCCTGGCACAACCTGAGGCCATTTAGTCTTATCTTATTACTATTATGTTGCAAGTAGGCTAATAATTTCCAGAAAAGCTTGGAAATTGCAGTAATGTCAGTGCTCTTCTGACTGATGTAAGATTAAACTGTCCTGGTACAGAATGAGCAAAAGTGGCAATTCCTAAGTAATGAAAAAAAAAAATTGAAGGGGTTATAATTCAGTACTTTCTATGCAGGTAGAGGTAAATAGATTGTCAACTTATCTATTATAATCTGAATAACACAAATGGTTCTTTCCGACCTCTTTTCAAATCTACTGTGCAAATGCTGACACAGTATAACTTCTGTTTCTTCTCCCACACTTATCAGATGCAGATCTTTCACGTAGAACCATTCACTTTTTGAAGAGTCAGTTGTAAAATGTTAATCAAATGTGAAATGTTCACAGAATGTGGCAATAGTAATGACATTTCAATCTGAAAGATACATTTTTAAGAAATAATTTGAATAAAGGAAAAAAGTTTATTTGAAAAAAAATACTTATCTTAGTTTATGTAGTATATAATTTTTGAGTTAAAATTTCATTTTCAGACATACTAATATCTGCTTTGATCCACAACTAAAATCATTTAGGATATTAGCAGATTAAAACCATACTTTCATTCCAAATATTCAAATTGTATCTAATATTGAGTGAATATAATTTCTTGTAAACAAAGAGATCAAATTTTGGAAAGCATCATCACGAATGGGGAAACTTATATTGCAGTACTCTCTGAGAAGTAGAAAGATAAAATCCAAGTTCCTCCATGTTGTTGTTTCCTGTGATGCCATCTTTAGAATTATTTTCTTTGAAGATCTGTAGTATAAAAAATATGTTTATAAAATATATTTCAATTTTTAAAAAAAGTTTTCCCTTAATATTTTGAACTTAATGTTTCACAATAAAGTCAGATCTTACTGAAGTTAATCCTAGATAACTTCCCAACAATTAGGACAAAAAAATATGTCAGAAAGAGAAGTTAACACCTTGTCACAACTAGACAATTGATTGTGGAAAAAGGCATCACACACTTGTGCAGAAAAAGCCTGCACGTTGATTGTTGATGGTAAAACTGAAAGAAATTTGTTCTCAGAATGAGTCTTACATTGCAGACAAGATTAATAACTAAGGATATAATTTTTTAAAATTCATCTTCTTTTTATTTATTTTAAGAAATAACTTTGCATTACTTAATCTGTAAATATTTTCCAGTGTGTTAGAAATGGCTAGACTATTATTTTTCACATTACTGTCATGAGATTCGAACTCAGGTCAATGGCTTAGCAGTGGTTTTTCTCAATAGCTAGTGATTTTGCAATAGAATTTCTGTTCTCATCCAAGCTTTTCAGAAATTACTTTTGTCATGGATCACGTTACAATACATGTAAAATTAGTCATTTAACCTTCACAGAATCATGAGGGTTTAAGTATTTAATTAGTGGTCTTATCTACAAGGAGCTATTCATGCTAAAAGTCAAATTTAACTTTTCTCTCAAAAAAAGAGAAGTATTTTCACAAATTGTAGATTGACATATATCCCAGAGTTTCAGACTGTCCTCCTCAAGTTTCTCTGTCTGTTTCCTACTAAAAGACTTCTTTCTATGTACATTTGATAGGGTAGCACATTTGATTTTTAGTTCTCACTTTTTTTTCATTCCCATTGTCTTTAAATATCTTTCATTATTCCTATGGAAAAATATATTCAAATGTTTATAATCTATTATATATGAAACAATTCAGGATAAAGCTAATATTTGAAATAGCTTTTGAAAACACCTTTAAAACTGCTTTCAGTTTTTCCATGTATTATATCACATTCTTGTCTTGAATTTGGAGAAAGGAAATTCTTGTTACACTTGATGGAATCATTAAAAATAGAACATTTCAACCATGATACAGACATCCAAATTGAATATCTCTAGAAGGAATTGTAGAAGAAATAGTTAAAAAAATAATTAAATTATAATGGTAATTAAAAAAGAAGTGTATTTCCTTTTACAATATAAGATTAGCTTTTGGTAGTGAAAAGGCTGCCTCTTGTAATGCATTGAACCGCATTTTCCCACAATTAAGACTTAAAAGTTATCACCTATAATCTCTTGTCCACTGAAAATGGACAAAATGAAAAAGATCATAGTATTAATAACTGGGTAGAATTTTATGAGCACTACAGCGCTATTGTGCCAGCCACTGCCCAAATATATGCTGACAGCCCCCAGCACTAGCAGCTTGCATTCTAAATAAAACATGAGGACAAATATTTTTCTTTTCACTTATCCTTTGCAAACAGTATTGACAATTTAGAGAATTAAGTAGACATTTATGGTATTTGAGAATATAATTGCACTATTTAACATTCACCAGAAAGCAGGTGTCATTATTCCTAAGGGAAAGCCAATCATGGATATGATTGCAAAGAAGCTGTGAGAATTGACTTAATTGAAAAAACAGGAGGACTTCTAGGTAAGAGCAGGGGAAAAATGTGATAAATTAGTTTTCTTGAGACTTCACAAAGAATGAAACTGGGAAAGTCAGTATACATCTAAGTTATGCATTTCCACTGTTAAGTTTACAAGAGAAAAATTATTCCCCTGCACTTTCCAAAGAAATATTAACAAAGATTATTTAGACTTGACAGCTTACTAAAAAGATCAAACAGTAAATGTATCAAAAGTTCCTCTTCCAAAACCCTAATGAAATAAAAAATCACCTGAACAAATTCACCAGGACTTAGAAGAATATTCTAAACTTTCTTTCTTGGTAGGGGGAAAAAAAATACAAAACAACAAAAAGTCCTTTAACTTCCTCTTTGTTTGATAGGAAAATACTGTAATACCCTTTTACTTTATTTGAATTAATACTTTTTAATTAAGATTTTTTAAAATGGCTATTTCAGCTTTGCATCACTTTTCTTATATACTTAACACATTAATTACAAGAAATATAACTTCAGCCTTCCTAAATCAGAAAGTTTTCTTTAAAAAAAGATCATAAATTCAATGCTTATATGTCTGCAATCTAGTCAACATCCATTTATTGACTTTTTTACTGAGGTTTTGGAAAACTGAGTGTTTGCTATTCAGGTGAACGTTGGATCTCATTTTCCATTGCTCTGTTACAATGCTGTAATATTTTCTCTCTTTTTCTTTTTCTTTTTTTTTTTTTTTTCTTTATTTTGAATTAAAGCATGACAGCTGTCTCTCATCCTCCAGAGTGCTAAAGGATAGGCACAGTGGGTAAAAAAATGACAGGCTAGTAGGAAAAGTTTATTACTTCCTGTACCTTTTTATAGCATGGAGTTGAGAAAGTGATTGTCCTTTCTGCTGTTTATACAAAAATTGCACTTGTCAGAAGCTGGAGAAACTAAAGAGTGCACAGGACCCAGGGTATGGAAAGTTCCTTGATGGCACTGATTTGTCCAATCTACATTGCAAATTCAAGGCTGGGAGATGATCAAAAGGAATTATATATAACCTCAGTACAGAGATCATCCTTCAGAGTTGTCTTTAACTGGGGTCCTTACAAGCTCTCATGTATACTGTGGGCCTGAATGAGTTTTTAGAAACCCAGAATCAAAATCTCTTCAGAAAGTGGCAGTTTGCTTTTTTCATTTGTTCATTTCATTGTTATTCTGATATGACTTATGAGTGCTTTTTTTCTTGCTTTTTTTTTTTTTTTTTTTTTTTTTTTTTTTATTCAAGCATTATATTGCATTTGGATACAAAGTATAGGCATAAGAAGAGAGAAATATGACCAGAGAAACCCATCTTTACTGTACAGTAATAGTCATCTGTTTCCCAGTTCCTGGCTAGGGTAGACAGAATAATACACTCCTGAGGTCTTGGTGACAATACGGAGAAAAATAAAGGAAAACAATGACTGGGGATTTACAGGACTTTAACTATAAATAAACTCATTTTAATGATATTAGCTAGAGACTAGATATGACATGAACAATGAATGAACTCTAGAACCCCTTTTTTTTTTTTTGTCAAACATATACATATCTGATCTTTGCTTGAAATCTCGTGCTCAGTGATAAGAGAAGAAAAAAAAAGAGCAGAGACCAATGGTTATGTGAATGGGTTATGTGGATGCTGAAAACAGATACCTTTTATTACACAAAGGTTACTGTAAGGCCTTTGGCATAGGGTACCCTTGATAGAGTTACATACATAATGACTCCACTTTTCATCTCAAAATTCTTCTTTTTTTCCAACTTACTCTTCCAAATAATACTCACTAGATTTAGCTGGACAATATGCTGATATCAATAGATATTTCATCTCAATAGCAATACAGTCAGCAGCTTCTAGAAAATAATATATTTGTTGGTTTTTATTTTTTTAGTAACTGGACAGACAGTAAGTTTCAGAGTGGCATTTAAAAGTGCAATGCTAGTTTTATTTGGTTTCTTATTAATTTGCTTCCATTCATCATTTTTTTATGTTATTAACATTTTTTGCATTTATAAATGTATTATTCCTATTGCACTCCTTTATGCACAGATTTAACTTGTTCTTGCAAAGGGCATTGCACTGAAAAGTGGATGTAATTATTGTTTAAATGCACTCTTCCATTTTACAGCTGTACTCAAGAATTCATTGTTCCTTGGGACTATAATCTGTATCATGGAATTCCTTAATACACAAAAAGCAGAGGTTGTATCTATTCCAAACTTCTAGTCTTCAGCAGCAGATTCACCACCATAACAAATAATTTTAATTTGTCTTTTGTTAGCCAGCACGTCTGTCATCCTGACTGCTGTCTATTCCGACCCAAGTAACATTTCTGCTTTGTCTTATTAACATGGGGTTTGCTTATGAATTGAACTCCCCTTTTTTACTGAGTCTGTTCATGAACTTGCTGGTCCTTTCTGCTCATCAAGTAGATTCTGTCATTTGCTGAATGATAGAATCATAGAATGGTTTGGGTTGGAAGGGAACTCAACTAATTCTACCTCCCCTGCCATGGACAGGGACACCTTCCACTACACCAGGTTACTTAAAGCCCAACCTGGCCTTGAACACTTCCAGGGATGGAGCATCCACAGGTTCTCTGGGCAATATGTTCCAGTGACTGACCGCCATCACAGTAAAGAATTCCTTCCTTATGTCTAATCTAAACTACTCTCTCTAGTTGAAAACCATTGCCCCTTTTCCTGTCACTAAAGGCTTTGATAAAAGTGTTTCTCCATTTTTTGTACAAGCTATATAAAGTTATATATTGAAAGACAACAATATAGTCTTCACAGAGTCTCCTCCAGGTTGAACAACCCCAACTCTCTCAGCCCTTTCTCACAGGAGAGGTATTCCAGCCCTCTGATCCTTTTCATGTTCTTATATCATATACCATTTTATTTCTTACTATTTAGCTTAAACCAAATTTCTTCCTGTGTTTTACTATAACTTCTTTATAACCATTTTTCATTCCAATATCACCAATATAATTTTAGTTTCAGTTCTGAAAGAAAATCAGAACAGAATATCTATTCTTTAATTCTTTCAAGTTAGAGCTTCAGCTCTCACTTCATCACAATCTTTTATGGCACTACCCAAGCACACACTAAGCAGCCTATTTTGCAAGACAAATGATTGAATATGAAAGGGTCAGAGAGGGCTTTTGAGAGCTTTCAGAGCATATGTGAAGAGAATGATGACAATTACTTTTTTAAAGAATTTATCTACCAGCATTTCTGTGGTATTCAGCAGTATAGCATGTACTCAAAAGCACTGATTAATCTATTCTCATGGCAAGCATACAGATGAACCAAATGTTAGACTCTCCATTCACAAATGGGCATTTGGGTACAAGATGAAGTCAGGAAGCTGCTAGTTTTGGTTGGTCAGCTTGAAATGTGCTGTTGAATTTCAGAATAGCAGAATATGCAGCATCCCACTATAAGGCTTTGGCAACTGTGAGTAGTCCACAACTGAGGATGCTGGCAAATGCCAAAGCAAGTACTTTCATCCACAGGTGGATGACACATCCAGAGTGACCACTCACTTTTTCATTGCGGCCAGTGTGATTTTTCCTCAGCTTCCAGGGTAAGAGATACAATGAATCAAAACAGCCCAGTGTCTTACACTACATTTGCTTCTGTTGTTTTAACAGCTTAGGTTGTGTTTGCAGCTTACAGAGAACAAACACAAGAGATGAATCCTGGTTTTGAGCATGTCTTTTTTCATATGTTCTAGCAGACAGCGTTCTCTATCCACTTTTGTCCCTTCAAATGAAGCCATAGATTTTATTATGGAACCACAACGGCCCTAGTTCAGCAAAGATTAGCATTTGCCTGGGTTTAAATTGCATGATCTAATTGAAATCAAGGGGAATATTCATTTCTTTTATGTGTTTAATCAGCTAGCTGAAGTGAAGCCTAAATTAATGAATATGACCTGTGATTCGCCTGGCATTTGGATGCTGAATATGTAATGACAAGCACAGATTTTCAGGGCAGACCATGAAGGTTTTTGCTTTCATGCTAGTCCCATTTCTTCTTCTGTGGTGTTGGCATCACTTAGTCCACTCAGCACATCCCTGCAGTTTCTGGCTCCACAGAGAATCTCTGGTGCTGTACTGGGAGTCGAAATGGTGCCAACACTGTGGCAGAGGAGAAGGATAGAGTAGCTTCAAAGCCAGAAGGGCTGTGGTTACTGCATCTCTCCCAGCTGCAGGCTAATTCCTCATGTCAGCCTGCTGGGTCTGGGCTATGGGGCACAGCCTGGGCACCAGAGGAGGATAACAGAGCAGGGTACAGTACCTGCAATTTGGGTCTAGTCACCTTTTATGTCATGGCAGCATCCTTCCTTCATATTACAAAATTCACCTCTACAGAACTGAATTTAGTATCAGAACCAATTTTCACACCAGAGTACTGATTGATTATTAACTTGTGTACTGTTTCCTGCAGTGCAGCACAAATCAGCTGGGCCCAGAATGTTTGCAAGCATCAAATAGCAGACATAAAAAAAAAATAAAATTAAACATTTTAGACATTCAGACTTTTCACTCTGAATTATTTTGGATTTGACCTACAGCTCATCCAAAATTGGCCCCTAGAGCTCAGAAAAGGACTCAGATATATGGTGTCAGCCAA
The DNA here is from genome assembly GCA_024336885.1 of Actenoides hombroni. NCBI lineage: Eukaryota > Metazoa > Chordata > Aves > Coraciiformes > Alcedinidae > Actenoides > Actenoides hombroni. Next base: position 552,737 of record WUAM01000259.1, on the reverse strand, counting down.
ACAATGAAATTAAAATAAAATAAATAAAATCAGAGTTCTTATATTATGCTTGGAATATCATACAATGTGCCAAGAGGAAGAAAAACATTATACCAGGAAGTTACTAGAAATCAGATCTTCAAATATGGTTATCCAAAGAGACAGGTGAGCATTTAGTAGAATCTAGTCATACACTACTTCTGAAATCCCTTTCCTTACATACCTTGAAAAAAACCTGTCTCTGTCCTTTGAAAAGTTGTGCTATGTTTCTTAATCTAATAACAGAAGGATATGGAAGTGAGGATGTTTAAGCCAAATTTTCTGGTAATAAAAGTCTAAGTTTAAGGCTTATGAAAATGATGCCCATGCTGCCCATTTTTGGCCACTTAGTTGTGTATGAAAAGCAATATAGCATTTAAATTACTATCAGCAGAACTGGTATGTTCTTTCTCTTTGAAAGATCTTAGAAACTTGTTTTAATTCTCAGATACCACAAATATTTAAAAAAACAGATCATGTTTTGGAGGATTTTATGAAAGATTGATTTTTTTCAAACTTCTAGCTGCTTTATCGTTACAGTGATTTCTAGTTTTACATACCACTTCCATAGCACAAGCTTATATTTTGAAATCTCTGAATTTTTCATTTGTTTTTGGTGTTTGAGTTTATTTATCAGTAGTGGAATTTCCTCAGTGCAATATTTGCTGAAGTAATCCTACTATTACTTCCCCTCTATTTTCTCCTCAACTGTGCTGCTGAGATACAGACTATTTTTGCTCAAGTTTTGTTGACTTGTCACTATACTAATTGTATTGATTCCTTTTTCTGTCTCTATCTGCTCATTATATAGAAACAATATCAGCCACCTTTCCTAAAGGTACATATTTAATAAATAACCTGTTCTTTCCTGGCTTATTGAAGCTGGCAGTCTCTGTAAAAACATTTATTTAGTTTCTTCAGACTCAATGACCTCTAACAGAACTCCTGGACTAGATCTACTGGACACATACCGAAGTCAACTAACTCCCAGAAGCTCTTTCCTACTGCAGAACACAGAGAGACTAAACACACTGCAAATACTTGTGCTGTACTCTCTAGAAATTCACAATGGAATATAATCAGTCTCCTTTTATGGCTATAAAGCATCCTGTGGAAGATCCTTAATGAGCTGATTACAATATCTCTGCTATGTGAGAAATTTGGGGAGGGTGAACGCTGAAAAAAATTGATTATAAGCAGGCTATAAAAAAGGTATTTTTTGGAAAAAACCAAGTTTACCAGATACACATAAAATGATTATATTAAAAATAAATTACCATGTAACTTTTAACTCTTTCTTCTTAACAGCTTCTTGAAAGGCAGTATCTATGGCTTGGCTAGGAAAACATATAGACTATGGGATTTTTTACATATGCAGCTTTAATGTGGCAACATAAATCCTTCTCTTAATTTTTAAATATAATTTAATACATTTCCCCAAAAAATAAATAAAAAATAAAATATCAAGGTTAGAGTAAGGGAGAAGGAAAAAAGCTCAACAAGAAATGGCTTCCTAGATGGGAAAACCAAAACTCAGCTGCTATATCCATAGGAAAATCTTCTTAGTTGCCATTTATTCTTTACTGTCCTGTTCAACAAGAGAATACATTTGACTGGGGGTGATTTTACAGTCAAAAGTTATCTTTATCACTTTAAAACCATAGCTGAACTAAATTCTGAACTTCATAAATTCTTATGAAAACTTTTAAAATTGACAATAAAAGTAAACTGTGGATTAGTTGCACTGTTCCAAGAAGAATGTAGTTGAGTTGCATTATTTGACATCAGAAACTCTTTTTATGTTTCGTCTCTAGTAGAGACTTGGGAATGGCAGAGTAGGCTATGGAAACTGGTTGATGTTGGTGTATAAAGAAGCTAGCTCCAGAAATCCAGACACAAGGTAACCAAAGATGTCAATAAGGCAGTCAGATAGCAAGATAATGTAGCTTACTTGAGCCTGGAATTTGGAATCGTGAGCCCTTTGCCATGGCACACAACACATTCCCTAGACTGACAAGCATGGGGGTAATACCCGTAAAATGGTTTATAATCACTGTCCCCTACTGGGAACTGGTACAGCCACATTGGCAGATCCACATCCCTGATGCACAGGCAGACTTATGGGCAGGAGAACAAGGGTGGGATACAACTCTACAGATTTAAGGAAAAGAAGGAACTTTATCTCTTTGTTCAGGTTCAGACAGATGTTATTTAGCATGGATATTCTGGGGCTTTCTGATTCCTTTTCAGGTCTTCAAGTGACCTGTGGCTGTTTAAACCCAAGAGCAGGTGATGTGCTGTAGCTTGCTCATGCACATTTGACCAATGGGGTTGGAAAAGGCAGATGTGCTTCAACAAAGTGTTTTAGAAAACACATCAGATAAGCTAAGCGAAGAAGACAGCGGTGACAGAATTTGTCTTTCCCAACCAGGCTGAAGTCCAACTGTTGTTCCTGGCAGCAACAAGCCAGACTCAATCAAACCCAGGTGCAGAATCAACCAGCTTGGAGGAGAGACGTGTTTACATCTGCCCTTTCCTGACTCTCAGGCTCTGCTCAGAGGGAGGAACATGCTGTTGGGAGATAAATTTCCCTCCTTCTAATTATAGGCCTTGCCATCTTCTGCCCACTTCAAGTGTAAATCACCTAATCATAAACAATTCCTTTTCAAAGCTCAACACAGATTGGATGTAATTCCCTGACAATACCAATCTGTTCACAGTATTGCATGCAAAGGCCAGAATAACATTAAAGATCTTCCAGCCTGCTGAAGGAGAGACGACTGAAGAATGAAAATTAAACATACAACGGTAAAACACCAAGGACATTACTCTTGCCACCATTAAGCAAGGAGGAAAGCTAATAACACTGGACTAACAAATTTCAACAACTGAACAAAGCAGAAGACAGAAAACCCTTCCTTTTCCATTGGTAAAAAAGCCCCAAAGCTTGACACACACACTTTCCCTTCTAGTAATTAGTAAAGCAAGTAGAAGACAGATGGAGACTGCTGATAATGATTTATTTACATCAGAAAACTTAAATTTTTCAGAATGACCAAGTCATTCTCACTACTAAATTAAACAAAGAGAAGATCACATTACTGTCATATTTGTCTCTTTTTTTCACTCCTACTTCTTTATGTTCTCATGTGGCATCTGATTGTAAATTAGGTTCTTGATCTTGTTAGATAGTTATCTATTCAAGTAATGTACTGCCCATGAACTGTCCTGCAGAACTGTAATGGTGAGACAGATAACCAAAGCATTACTGTCAGGAGACAGTACATTTTCCAAACATTAGGGCAATGGTGTGCTACCAGTATATGGTTTGTAAAATAGTACGTCAATTCTGTCATTGCTTTTTTTCTGAAATATCAAAATACTAATACCAAGTACAACAACAATAATAAAGCAGTATTATTGGTAGTGTTTTTGAAGTGATGGTTGATATCAGGACCGACACTAACTTTACATTGATGTAACTCCACTGAATGAAATAACATTCTTCCTGATTTATGCCAGTATAGGAGGAGAATGAAATTAGACCTTAAATTTCATACCAGTCTTGACCTCCTAGCAAGAAGGTTGGAAATGATCATCATATTTTAACACTGCCAAACTGATGTCTAAAAGTAATAATACTCCAAAATGATCAAACTATATCTTATAACTCAACATCTCAAAGTTTTCTGTTACGTGACAGTAAATAAGCACTAGGAGTTATTTTTATATTTAGTGGACAGATCTATCAAGAAGAATTTGGGAAAAATATCTCTCCCATTGTTTCTAGATTGCAGAGAACATGCCAACTTTGTACATAATTATCACATAAAATGGGCTGAACATATTTGGTGCTAAACAACTGTGACTTTTCTATATTTATGGGAAATTGACAGACAATGAAGGTATGGAGAATAACAAAATCCAAAAATTATGAAGTACAAGAAATAGAAGAGAAAAAGGTAGCCCAGTAAAGCAACCCGCAATTACTTAGCGCAGGTGGTTCTGTTATACACTTGGGAAAACCCATTGGGTTTGCTGATTTGCACTAGGAGGTTGATTAAACCCTCTATACAAAGAATCTGAAATACTTATATCTTGGAATATAAACACTGTAGCAGTTTGCATATACACAAAATAAAAAAAAAAGTCCTTCTTAGTTATCACTAAGATGTACATATGTGTATATGCAGAGTGCACTTCTACATGACTGACCTTAAATTAAAAAAAAAATCTTTCCTAATATTAACATTATTATACTGAAAATATTATCTCATGGAAAAGTGATTTAACAAAGACAGTCTGAACAAATAATA
>WUAM01000259.1:534736-548085 GCA_024336885.1 Actenoides hombroni | reverse complement strand
AAGTTGTCTTTTCTTCAATATAAACTCATGGCATGTGCTGTTTGTTGTGGGAAACCCTTGTTAAACACTTTTTGATTCCATTGTTTACACACTGTACAAACATTACAAGGGAACCAAAAAAGATATTAATGATGTAAAGCACATTGGAGAACCATGTCACATTCATTAATTAACACCTTCTAAGGGAAAGGAAAAAAATGCCGTGATTTTTATTCCAGTGCTACACAGTTCAGAAGGAATACATACATCACACAAATATTTCAGGAAGACATGCTTTCTGTCTAATGGAAAGGTGTGAAAAGATGTGAAAATGTGTTCTCTTTGGAGGAGGGGGGATGAAGCACAACTAGGCACTAGAATCTTTAGGTACAAAGAAAAGAGAGACATCCCTGGATTAAGTATTCTATAATCTACATTCATAGATAGAAATTAGTCTGTTATCAAAATTATTGAAAATGCCTGTATTTTTTTAACTTTTAATATGAACACAGAATTTCAACATATGAATCAAATAAGTGTTCAACAGGAATCAGAGGCAAGTAAATACATAAACATCTGCATATATGAGTCATGGATGGGGAAGCACAGATGTCAGGATTCATCTCACCTACATTGTGGATTTATCTTAGATGAAATGTCAAGGATAGGAGCTTAGGCTTGATTAAGAGATGAAGTGATATCAGTAATCAAGGCAGAAGGTGTTAGTGTCATGTATCTGACTTCTACATCTAAGGCAGGTACCCAGCACCTCCCTTAACAGTCAGAGAGGTAAGATGTCTTTAACATCCTGCTCATCTCTCCTGGTTGGAATCCATTTTGAGATGAATGCAAGTACCTATTTTTACCACAGACAATGCAGAAAATTGTGAGAACTAGATCAGACGTGGGTGTGTGATCCTATGATTCTGTGTGCAGCATAGATATCAATTTCTGCTCAAAGGAACTCCATTCTGTGTCTCTGAATTGCAGAGTGAGATTCTGATTTGGGGAATGGGAAGAAATGTCCTTCTAAACTGCTTGTCTGCCTCCACTGAATGTAAAGGGAATTTCAATACCTAAATTACCTTACACGCCTATCTTAACATATAGAAGTAACCGGAGGCAAGAAGATTAATTGTAAACACAGTATATAGGAAAACTTTTATTTGCAGACTACTGCAATACATGTGTTTAAAGTAAAAAAATGAGTAACTCAGTGGCTTGAAGAAACAACACATCTAGGCCAAATAGCAAATAACACTAGAGAGCCTTCTCTCAGTCTCCCTACAAGTACTTATTTTCAATAGAAGGCTTTGCCTTATATAAAAGCAGTGGGTTTACATTTCTTCCACTTTTAGATGCATTTCATAGACTATATTTTCCCAACATATATGCTTGGATTTGGATCTTGTAGTAGAAGTCACTCTTGGAGCCTTGACAAGGTATTAAATGTAGTAACAAAAGAAGTGAAGCAGTGCTCACTTATGTGAAAGAATACTGCTACAGAAAGAGTATAAAAAGAAGAAGTCTAAATGTGCATTGGGCATTTCTATACTGGACTGAGAGATCCTGGTGCTTACACACACCATAGTGACATGCAGAGCATCTAGCTTGCCTGTGGATTCAAGATAACTGTATGTGTTAGTTAATACACCATGAATGTCTCCACAGAATTTATCACTCCAGGGTGATCCTTGGCCTGGTGTGCCCATACTATAACAAGGCTCAGTTGGCATAAGTTTGTTGATATCTGCCTTTTGCAGGTGTACCAATTTTCTTACCACTTTTTATTGCTCCATTAAATAGATATTGCCCCCAAACCATTGTGATTCCTCCATCTGGCATGCATCTCAAAGCTTACTGACTAGTTTTATCCAATTTCAAGATACATGTTCTCATTTGAGACCCTGAATGCATTCCAAATGCACTCAGGCATTGCTCCAAATAACAGCAGAGATGATATTCATCTAGGAGAATGTAGGGTCCCAGGCAGATGAATTCTATTCACAGCCTAGAACTGCAAGTTATGTAACTGCAGAACTTAACTTTTAGTCACCTTTTGGGTAAAAATACGTAGAAACACTTACAAATTAATGCAAGTGATTCCAACAGTCTCACAAAAATGCATCAAAAGGGAAAAAACACTAAGCTAAAAATAACAAACAGTAAAAGAAGCGGTGAAAGTTTGATGCTGTAACATGGTCAGTTGGGTAAAGACAACAAAGAAATAGTTGCTGTAAGGAAGAGGCAGTGAACAAAAGCAGATATTGAACCTGATTTTCAGGCTGCAATCCAGGATTTCCCATTCTTTCTGACAGTTAGATTGCACAAACCAGTGAGGAGCTGAGAAAGAAGCACATCTTTAAGAAGAAACTTACTGTTTTACCAGATAGTTAGATAATGAGTTACAGCCATTTCACTACTGTGCAGCTTTCACAGTGCACATTCTTTACCCAGCTACACATCTCTTGATGCCTTGATGGTAAGGCACTGAGGAAAAGGACTTCTCCAAAGGTAGCTTTTCCCCCTTCTCTGTGTTGGAAATCCCCTACAAGGATGTTAATATTTATAAGTCATGATAAATGATCAGTACTGGTTCTGTTGTGCCCTAGTTTCAAAAGGAAATAGTGAGACAGACAAGGGACAAAAAATCTTTGTAATCAGCAACAGTTAAAAGAAAGCAGTTTCAAAAGTGTGTATTCATGTACTGCGGCATTTATATAGGTTAAAATATCTCTCTAATGTTAACTGAACTCAACCTCTAAAGAGGATCTGGAAGCATAAGTCATTTTAATTCAATTTCAAGTTTTATGTCATAGTATTATCCCAATAAAATGGATTTTTATATTTATATATAAGCTCCGTCTTGAATTTGATTTTTAAAAGAGTCTGCTACAACACCTTATATTTTATACAGCTATGTAATATATTACAGCCTGTGGGAAGTGGAGAGCACACTTCAGCTGAAGGACATGCTGTTGATTTATGGAGCTGAAACTCCATACACCCTAAATTAGGTTTTAGAACTGCAGTGTAATTTTTATCATGTAACAAGGAAATTCATTTACAAAGACTACCCCACAGCTTTGAAAGTCACTGTAAAGATTAAGTTCTATTTGACAGAAGGTGGGAGATTTAATTTTGAATTTTTTATTTTTTTTTTAAATCAGATTATCAATCACCTCAAACACATTGTTGGAAATGCTGCTTTTGTTTTTCATGGGTTTCACAAAGTATGTATTAGACATCCATGTATCTGACAGTATTTCTTACATTGTTGTAATTATCCCAATGAAAAAAACACAATAATCTTCTTCTAGATGGACAGTTTTATATCAGTGAGAAAATAAGCAAGAAATATCTGCTACAGGCAAGTGTGCAGGAGAGGCTGGACTGCAGTAAAAGGGATTCTGAGGGTAAAAGGGGCACCTGCTGCCCACTGTCACCTCATGGTTTTAATACTGAAATGGCCCACAATGGGGAAACGGAGGGCTAAGGAGGGCAGGAGAGGGCAGTTGCAGGCATAGGAGAAAGGCAAAGAAAACCTTAGAGTTTTATTTTTACTAGGTGAAAATAGCTTCTCAGGTCAAATGCATTTCAAGACTAGGTTTCTGCTTTGAAGTTCCCCTAGTTCCACCAGTAGAAAACTTACCAATGCAGACAATGGAGTCTAAACAGCAATTCAGCTAAGTGGATAGGTGTCTTTCTCAGGGTGACTTTAATTGGTCTCTATCCTTCATTGTGCTGATTAGGGACTTAGTTCAATCGGTCACAAACTATTTGAGATACCCTAGAATATCCAGTCTTCCACATCTAACACCAGCCCTTAACATACAGGTGCCTGTTTCCACATTTGTCTCATGTCAAACTCAGATGTAAATACTAGTAGAAAGATATCTGAACTTCTGTGTTGGACCGCGCTACACTGGAGAAGATGACACAGAGAGAATATTTCCTCTGAAGCATCCTAAAAGGAATAGATATTATAGATTCTTTAGGGTGGGAAGAAGATGACAAAATATAAGATGATCCAGACTCTACTATTCTTTCTTTCACTTTAGCAGAAAAATAGTCTGCAGAACCAGGAAATAACTATAATATTGCAAGAAATTCCCCCAAGGAGACACTGAAAGTATGTGTTCCAATGAAGGCCTGAAAGTGTAGTACAACAAATTTCTATGCAACGCACATTTTTCAATGAATTTGCTTTGGCTGTACTTGCAATGCTTGCTTGTTTGTATCCTGCAGATATTTGAGGAATGGAATTGCACTGGCTTATTGTTTGTAGAAAGCAAATTTAAAAGTTCCATTAGCATTCAGAAGAAACAAATGATACATTCAAACATGTAATTATAAACTACTGATTTTCTTTCTTAAAGCCCTTAATTATAAATCTGTCCAATCTCCTACCTTTTACTTGCCAATGAGTCGTCAAGTTGAATGTGCCAGGAAATGTCAGTCTGCATCACCCATCAAGCCAATTTTCCTTCAAATATCTGTGTGCTTTCTTCCATGATACAACTGATATATAGGAGCAACTGCTTCCGAGACTCTGCTATGTCACTGCATTAATCACCTTCAGCTGTCAGGCTAAAAGTCCTCTCTTGTATAAGGTCTATAAACAGGGTAAGTAACTGGTATGTTGTGACTGTACTTGTGTGTATCAAATAAATATATAATTTTTACCTCATATTTCCATATTTGCTCAACTTTTAGGTTCATATTGCAAACTCTTGATGGCTGAGAACCTTCTGAATTGATTTCATGATAATGAATATTTATAAAGAATCCAATATGTCACTGGATGTCGTCACTGTCCGACAACAAACTACTAAACCATTTATGAAATCTTGAATAGAGAAACTTTCACCTGTTTGTCTCAATGGACAACAAATATTATTAGAATTTGTTTGAAAGAATCAGAAATGCAGAGGAAGTAGTGAGACCATTATTAAAATTATTAAACAAGATTCTCATTCACCCTATTGTTCAGATGAGGGATTTGCAAAGGAAAGTTCACCCTACTTTTATAATATGTTAAAATTCCATTAGTTGGTTTGTTTGGTTTTTTTAGCAAAGAAAGAATGTTCATTGTTTGGAAGCGATGTTGTCCTTCAGTTTGAGGATTTTACCAAAAGTGAATCAAGGCAAAATTCATATCAAAACATCTGGGACATGTGATGAGTATACTAGATCATAATATGAATACATGTCAATAAAGAAATTCTATTATTAAGAAAAGGTGGATATGGAAATAAACATACAAACTGATATTACAGTCAACAACTAGGTCCAATACAGTCACCATCAAAAAAGTTTCATCACTGTGGTCTAGTATTGTTCATAAAATTGCAATAAATCCAAAAAATATGGTGGACAGTGTGGAACTGAAGAAGCAGAAAGACTTTCAGGTCTGAAACTGTGTTACTTAAGATAAAAGAAATGCCTTTCCTGTTAAAGGGGACAACATAATCTGTATTTTCTTTAGAAAAACAGACTTAAAATGATTCAAGGAAGAGTATAACCAGCATATAGATTGATGAAGCATTAGTGAGGTCCTGTGTTACAGGATGTCTCATCCTGCAAGGAGGAAACTGATGAATAAGTTACTTTGGAGAAAATAAAGCAAATAGATTTTCTGCTGTGATCCACACTATTAGGTAAAAGGGTATCTTTGATTTCAGATGACATTTAAATACCCTCAGAAACTCCAATTAAACACTCTGGAGATCTGGAAAGTGAAATCAATCAAAGAGTTTAATTTCTGTTTTGTTTTGATTTTATTTTTTTTTTGAGTAGAGTGCTTGCACTTCATAAACTTATTTACATAATGTAGGATAGTGAATGAGATTTGGAAATACAGTTCAAATCTCAGAAGTCCAGATTGTTGATTTATGGAGCAGAAAGGACATAAATCCCAAGCAGATTTTTTTTTTTCCTCTCATTTTAACAGCAGAACCAGAAATTTCAATTACTTTAGGACTATCCTGTGGCTTTGAAAGTCACTACAAAGATGAAGTCCTGTTCAACAGAAGGTAGGGAGGGAATTTAATTTGAATTTGGGATAAAAATCAGATTACTAATCATCATGGAAAAAAAATATTAAAAGAGTTGAACACATGGAGACAAAGTATACAAGAGGCTACAGTAAAGTTAGTTTTTACCATGTGTTTATTATAGGAAATTAAGTTTTTCCTCAATATTCTTAACAGAATTTTTTTTTGCTTTCAATTTCTTCTTTGAGATCTGATGACATAATTTTCTAACAACATGTAGCAAGTACCCACTAAAAGCTCTTGTAGTAGCTTTTGATACAATAATTTTGAATATTCACCACAGAACTGCATGCAATTTTAATGGGAGAAGGTGGGAATCTCATGGTTAGCAAAATAGGGTAGCTCATTTTTAAGAATGGTTATTTGTTGAGAACCAGCTTTGTATAATACTATGAGAAACTCCCTGCTTACTACAAAAATAATTGTAAGAGATTCTGTATTTGTTATTTCTGTCTTCAATAGTAGGATAGTTTAAGAATACTGCAAAGCATAAATTGACTGAACCTGTAAATTATTAAAAAAAGTCTAAGGGAGATTCTATAATACTGATCTGAGTTAAAAGCAATCCTTAACTTCCTCTAATTTTTCTAACCGTTATCCCAGTTTAAGACAGCATGGTTTATATAATTAGTCTATATATGTGATCATGAACAACCGTCCATCTTGTCTATACCTATCTGGATCCCAGAAAATTTTTTAACCCATTAGTGAAGATCAATCAAATTTAAAAGAAAGTACACATTTAAAAGAGACTTCGGTCTTGTAAGTAGCCAGCTGGCTACAGAAGAAAGAAGCCAGTTATACGCCCACTAGGAGAAAGGATGTTGCACAAGTTCCAGTTAGAAGACACCACTCAATCCATAGCAGAACAACCTATCATAATTAAAGTTCTAATTAAAAGACAGACCTCAGTTTGCAGTTGTCTTTTATTAGATACCAGAGAGCCACAATTAAGGTACAACTTTGAAATGCTGCATTTTTTTCCTCTGAAATATAGGTTTAGAATACTCCTGTTTTGATTGGCTAATGCTCACTTGCCATACTTTCCAAGACACATAAGAAACAGGAAATCAAATGCAAAGGAAGTAAGTATTTTTCATGTTGATAGTTAGTGTGCTTCACAAATATGACTTGTACCGAAGAACATTGTTAAACATGCTATTTTTCACCTGATTAAGAAGAGTATGTGAGTTAACAGCATGACCTTCAGCAAATCATTTAATACATTTAATAAGCATATTCTTCATCACAGAAATACTACTTATTTGACCAGTTATCCTCCAAGCCCTTGGGAAAAAGGGTTGGATTTGACACTGTACAGTTACAGTTCTCCCTGTAATGGAGATTTTGAATGAAGCTCATAGAAGTGACTGTAACATTCATACTAATAATGATTATTACCAATCACAAAATGTCAGCATTAGTTAAAGGGTTGGCAAAATATGTCAAGCTGTCAGCTGAAATCTCTGTTTTAGCTACTCGCTTAGTATATGAAGCATTCAGTTTAGTGATTAGGTTCAAATGTCAAAAATCACAAGGTTAAGGAAAACTGGAAATCTGAATTGCATGTCATAATTTCAATTTAAAAATAAGAAGTTCTTAATTTTTCTCCTGTCTTTTTCTTTGAATATTTCCGGTTTATACATTTTGGTGTCTTTCTATTTCACAGGAAGTTAACCTTTCTTTTGGTTTCTCTGATTTTTATTCAAAATGCCATATTATGCTGCAGGGCGTCTGATGCTTCTTCCTGTATGTACATATAAACTGTAGGCAGCAGAATATAAACTTCAGGTAACTAAAATAAGAAAGTTTTATGTTTTCATTATTTTGGTTCAGATTAGTCAATGAAGTGTGCAATGTGCAGGGTGTAAATAATGGCAGACTTAAAAGCCCTTAATCTCTAATTACACTATGTGAAGTTGTATATGAATAAAACATAACAGAATGTTGACATAATTTGTTTTAGACATTAATTGCTGCCTCAACTGGATGTTCAATGTTGCAATTTTTGAGGGGTTAATTAATTAAAGCAAGCTAGATCATACTGCTCAGACACTACAGAATTTAGATTACTCAATGTGCGATTTGATCACATGTGGCAATGCTATTGCAAGTCCTCTGCTGGAACTGAGAAATAATCTTCACTCATGTAATTAATTTCTCATAACTTGCCAAGTACAAACCAATTACAAAATGGATGTAATAGTCAAGGTTGGATATGAACTTTTGCCAGGAGCTCCAGGAACAGTGGCAGTTAGAATTGTAAGACTTCAAAGTGCTTCATAAATTTTTTCAGCATTCCCATCCAATGTCTACCATTAACTTGAAGTGCAAAGGTGTGCTGCAAAGGCTTGCAATAGTTCTGTGTAATCTTGTTGAGTTTTTTGTTAGGTTTTTGATTTGGGTTTAGATTTTTTGTATGTTTGTTTGTTTTTATTTTAGGACAGGTAATTCCTAGTCCTGCTGTTGGATCTAACTTCAATATATTCACTTTTTTTTTTTTTTTCAGCTATGGGAATGTCCATCAAGGATACATTTCTATGTTGCAGTTTGCAGAGCACCCTTATATTTTCCCTTTGCTGTCTAGTTGTTCATTTTCCATCTCTGAGACTACCTCCCTGAACAACACATCTCGTCATGATTTGTGAATGTTTTGGCAGGACTTCGCTGCCAAAGGCTAAGGAGCTGAAATTGCAGTCTGGAAAACTGAAGTATGAATTAAAAGTCATAGCTTAAGATTGAAACATTTTAAAATATACTTGGCAAAGTTAAATTCATAAAGCTATATTTAAGACCATACACAGAAATGTCTTGATTTCTTCAGAAATGTGAACATCTAAAAATACTTTCAAAACTTCAGCTACAAAAATCTCAGAGGGTCTTTTATTCTTTAAATTAGATTCCTTACTACTCATTTCTTTCTAATTCTGCGCTTTCATATCATTAATCTATAAAATAATGGTCCTTCAAGTGGCAGTATTAGTTTCAGCTATAGAAAAATATTTCAAGAAATGTGTGACCTATTTTCAAGTGTTCCATTTGTTATGCTTCTGAATTCATAAATAAAATAAATATTAATCTAAATCAAGACTTGCAAACAGTTGGTTAATTCAACCAAAATACACTCAGAGTTTCATAATTTTTCAGCACACTCAATGCCATTCAAAGATTTTGAAGATAAATTGACATAATGTACCTATAGTTAAAACTTCTGCAAACATTTTCAAGAATGGAGCAAGTAGCAGTTTTAAGAACTGAAGTCTGAGGAAAACATAAATTTACATAACTTGTATAGAACTTAATCTTGCAGCCCTAAACACCCCATCTTTGACACAAGCTATATCCTGATTGCAATTAAGATGTCACACACACACTCTTTTTTTTCCTGTAAGTCTTCCAGGCATATGTTCTCAGGTAAATTGTGTGGAGTAAATAGAGAGTGAAGAAAAAAAGCATTTAATATGAAATATTACATCTGGTTATGGTTTTACTTAATAAGGGGGTATAAAAATTGCAGAAAAATTACCTGAAGAACTGGACATTCCTGGGGGAACAGGCATCTTTTAAGCAGAGGACCAGATTTTATCAGATTGCTGCATGGATAATTGGGCTAGTGTTGAAAAACTGGCACGATTTCTATGGCCACCCTAACAGCTGCATACAGGCATCATATGTGGATATTAAAGGTTTTGCTGATCATTGTCAAATGTTAATACAAGTGGGAGAGATTTGTGTGAGAGAATGCTTTCAGTCTTCCAAAGATATAGTTCTGTGTCATCAGTAAAAATGGTTGAAATGTAGAATTCTGTGGACCTGTCTTTAACTGAAGATACTTCAGTCATCAGTAATTTCTGATTTTGGACAGCTGGGTCATCTTTCCAAAGAACTCTATGGTGAACTAACAGAATTCATAAAAATTACATTTTTTTTTTAATAGCTATGTCTGTATAGAATACAGAATGATCTTCTCTCTTAAAATACATTCAATTTAAGAAGTCTGAACATTTGAGAGGGTCCTTTATATATGTCCTGGTTTGAGTGAGAATAGAACTAATTCTGTTCAGTAATTTTACTTTTCAGCTCAGTTCTTTTAATTAACTGCACTTTTTGAAGTTAGCAGCCTGTTTTCACAGCCAGTGTCTGCTTCTAGCAGTGATAACACCTCATGTTTAGAGTTACTACCAAAGATTGGTATGCAGACCAAGGCCAGTGCTGGATCTTGTGTATCATATTAGGGGGTGCAGAAAAGTAAAGGCGGCACCTGCAGGGGGGAGTGGACAGGACAAAGAGGTATTCCATCCCATATACGCCATATTACTTTACTCTTCGGCTAGAGCTGAGGGATCCAGAGGGTCTCTGGGCTCTTCTTCCCTTTTGGACTGCCTTGCCAGCTTTTGCTTGGCTTGGCTCGGGTCCTCTTTCGGTTCCTTCCTCGGAGTACCCAAGGAGGACTCTGTCCATTCTGCCTTCGATCCAGTCTGTGTGTTCCTGAACCCGGTACCAGAATCCAGCTCCCGAGCACAGCTCCAGTCTGCTGTGAGGCCCAGTCTGGGACTCCCCCAGTTCCTACTCCACAGTATCAATGTTGACGGTGATGTAATTACCATCAGGGGGGTTGGGTTTGATACTGGTCTTGTATATATTTCTATATATTCCATTTTTATAATTATTAATTTCCTTTTCATTAAAGCTGTTCTAGTTTCCTTTTCTAATCACGAAGTCTCTCTCCCTTATTCCTTCTCTCTTCCCCTTTGGGGAGGGAGGTAGGTTAACAGAGAGCATCTGTTATAGGTCTAAGGGTCTGCCCTGACCCTAAACCGTGACACCTTCTATCTTCCCATATTTTGCTGCACAACTAATTCTTTTCCCTGTAGTAACTCAGCACCTCAAAAATTCTGAGTATCTTTAAGTATATACGGGAAAAAGAGGAGATGTTTAAGATGCTGAAATTCTGGAAGTTCTCAATGTAGTTTAGCTAATATTTTCATTACTTTGAATAGTTTACATAATCTAAAAATAGGTGTTGGCTGAGAAAATTTAAAATCTGATAATTGAATAAACCTAAAAAAAGATGATCTCTAACTGAGATTTCAGGAGAGAGATGTGCTCAACTTCTTAAAAAAATAATACAGTTAAAGTGGCTCTTTATCATGCACGAGGGATACATGGGTAATCTGACATTTCACTCACTGGAACAAATGAATGACATATAAACGAATGCTCAATGAGTGTAGCAAATACAGATAACATTATACATTCATTCTAAAAGTATGCTGAGAAATATTTGTATAAGATAAATTAAGCTAGTTTCTAAAATAACGTTTTTTAATCCATGATAAGACAAAGCTACTTTTTTTTTTTTCTTCCCAGCTATTGCTGCTGAAATTAATAGAAACCTGAATGTGTGCTTGAGAATCCTGTGTCTTACATATCTCACCTTGTTCTGCATATTTTTACATGGTATCCTACAAGGTCTTACCCCGAAATGCCTCAGTCAAACAAGAACTATGATGTAGCAGTGAGGGCATTCCAGCAGTATTTGGCAGGACTGATAGGTGTACTAGGGCCTGAGAAGGATGTTTCAACAAACAATGAGAAACAAAAGAGATCAAAGATGAGATGCAAAAGAATTCCAAGGTAAGAAACATTGCAGTAGTGTAATAATGGGACGAACCACCACATACCAACCTCTCATTTTCTGACCTCTTCAGCAGTGGATGATCTGGCAGAATGCATGCATTTTATAAAATCGGTATATCTGTTCATGATGTTTGTAATCACATATATGATACATTAACTTTGATCATGGTTATTTATTGTGTCATACTAAGGTGAAATTAAGCTGAAGGGTTTTTTTGTTTGGTTAGTTGGTTTAGGTTTGCATTTTTTAGGCAGAACGTTTCACTACATAATCTGTGCTCTAAGGAATGTAAAATATGGATTCAGATGCCATCTCTGCAGTGAAAAGTACTTATTTCCTGAACTTATGGTAAAATTCTGGTGAAACCTAAGTAAGGTATGTGTAAATTCTCTTTGTGACTAAGCTTATTTGCTCTATACAGAATAACTTCAGGCTGCTGAGAGCCTCACTCACCTAGTTCAGTTTGGGATGAAGAACACGAGAAGTGCAACTTTAAAGATGTCTTTTCCCATCTCTGGAAGAGATACTACCCAAATAACTGAACTCTAAAAATTCAATCTAGAAGCTGTGAGGCTTTTTATTCAGAGCAAATGCAGTTACACATTGCATATAACTCCTAGAATATAAAGGAAAGGCTGCAGTCAATACTGTATTTAAAAATCCAGCTTAGTAAGCGATAATCTGACAGTGCTTAGAAGCATTTTTAAAAATGCCACCAAGCTGGATCTCTAGTTATAAAATGTAAAATAAATTTTCTGTAAGTCTTTGTAATTCTCTGTAAATCTTCTCAGATGGGAATATCTGTATTCGTTATTATTTATTATAAAGCATTTTACTTCTTCAACAGCAGCTTGCCAAGAAAAAACAATACTTGTTGACTTAAAATTTAACCTTCATAACCATTAAATTAATCTCCTGGTGCATGAGATGTTAGAATCAATTTCAGGTTTTTTTACATATATGCTGTGTTTTGAACTTACAATTCTCAATTTGTGTGGTTAAAACAACATGTATTGTTCATACAGCTAGAAATCTGTAGAACAGAAATTTACTGGACTGGATGGAGGACACATCTCTGCCTTTAGTGACATGTGAAGAACACTTAATGATGAATCAGAGTGAAAGCATGACTGATCCAAGAAAAGACAGAAAAGCAACTAGACATCAGTTTAGTGAGGAAGTATAGAACAATAGACAAAGGACTTTTTCCTACTGTACGTTGTTTAAACAAGGATATCTAGGATGTCCTGGTTGCAGAATCTGCAGAGTGCAGTGAAGAAGTTGCCCTCAACAGTTACCTTTCAGCTCAGAAAGTCTGCAGCAGGGAAGGTGTGAAAACTGAAAGTGACTGTGTGCATAAAGAAGTTTGAAATCATAACGGAGAAGAAGAAGGTGAAAACAAATTATTACTAAGATCTAAGTCTGTAGTTCAGACAGAAATGAAAGTTACATTCAGGAGTTCATAAAGGAAAAGAGAAAATAGGATAATCACCAGAAAGAAGTATGGCAGAGAGGAGTTTTTACACCAACAGCAAAAAAACAGAGTTCTCCAATTACATTTTTTCTGGTCAAAAACATTCAGCAGTGTAGAAGAGCGGCTTTGCTCTAAGGGTCACATTCCCATGCAGAAACTTGCTGGCGAGGAGTTGGCAAAGGACAGGGTACAGCTGGTA
>WUAM01000259.1:513317-523688 GCA_024336885.1 Actenoides hombroni | reverse complement strand
GGAAGGGAAGGGAAGGGAAGGGAAGGGAAGGGAAGGGAAGGGAAGGGAAGGGAAGGGAAGGGAAGGGAAGGGAAGCTTTGCTTATTAAACAGAAAACTGTATTTTGGCTTACCAGTAAAAAACCTGTGGAACTTTGGAGAAAAAGGGCAATTTTTCTCAAAGCATTTGTGTATCAAAAATTATTATTTCATCCAGCAGATTTCATTCCAGAGTATCTACAGAGTGAGGCAGAGTACTAATGTGATGTAGTCTATTTTCCTATGAAGCAGCAGTCAAGGACTCCTTTCACAAGTCACACTCATCTTGCACATAGAGTGAGAGTGAGGAGTGAGGCACTACACAAAGATGGGTAAGTGATATTAGAAACCTGTTCCAGAGCTAGGATTAGCCTGTGGTTTTGCCTTTTACTACTTCATATGTGGCAGATTTCATAAGAAATGTATATAGTACGTATCTATACTTCAAATTAATAAACAACTCTATACTTTTGTGGTGAGTTCAGTCTAAACATTGTTGGAAGAGAGAGAGTGGGGTTTTGCTTTCCTCAGAAATGATGAGAATAATTCCTTTCTAGTTTTTTCTGCCACTGTCATGAGCTACATTAATAAGAAATATCTATTCTGAATAGTGGAATGAAAAGGAGAAATACTGCTTTTCTGAAGGTAATGCTTGCTATTAAACCTAAAACCCCAGAGCAATGTGAAGATCTGGGATGATAATGTAATATGATCACTATATCTCTCCTAATGTTTAAGCAGTGATTTTCATGTGTTCAAAACAGCCCTGAATTTTTTCAATATCTGCCACATTACTATGGTTTGGACAACTACATGCCTTAGTGACCAAGCCTCTGACTTGTCATTTATGTGTCCTTACCTCCTGTGAATGGGATTCCACTGCCTCAAGTATGTACAGATGCCTATTTGTGACTAAGTATTACGCAGATTTATCTTGCCAGTCTACTCTTCCCTCATTCCCAAAGCTCACTTATGTTTAAATCCATCTGTAGAATCGAGATGTAAAGCTTTATGTACGGCTTATGGTGACAGTTTGGCTTCTGAAGTGTGGCATGTTGGATATACTAGGTGTACTGGTCACCTAGCTATTGATGAAAAGTCTTCAGAAGGAATACAGTGATTTGAATTTCTGCCAGTGAGTTTCACACTTGGCAAAGGTGGTTTTAACACTCACAGATGATTGTATCTTTATGACATTTCTGCTGTCTAACAGTGGTTTGATTAATTTCTCAGGCTTCATAAGGAACAATTCTTTTGCTGGAGCTTGGTCTCTGTTTCCTAAAATTTCACTGAACAAAGACCAATTCACATCTGATTAGGGTATAAATGCAAGTGAAAAATTAAAATAGCTGTTTCATTTCCTACATATACACTTATTTGAAATCAGTAGACTTAGATCCTTCTTTCACATGAAACACAGTTAACATTCATTAACAAAACACTAGAAATGTACATGCAGGAGTTTGACTTCTAAAAACAATGGCAGTTTTGCCATTAATTCCAAGAGACACAATTTTCATTGCTACTCTAGTGAATGTTGAGTGCCTTCCAGAACACAGCGGTGCAATTCCACACTATACTACAGTGTGGGGTATTGGGCAGAGACCCACTTGTTCCTACAGCTCTGAATGAATTCACAGGAGGAAAGACTGAATTGTCTTTGACTTGCAAATCATTATGCTTACCTTCAGGATATGATGTTCCTGATTATGTTCCAGAATGATGATTATTCCAACTGGTGTTCCCTGAACTTAACTTCTTTTTAGATTTCAGTCTGTAATTAGTAACTTCTGTGTTATGTTTCAAGTCCTCCTTTCTGAAGACAATTTTGGTGAATCCTTCTGGCATCCCCTTGTTGTACATGTAATTTGGTGAGGAATTTCCTCACTGAGAAGCAAAAGCTGAACACATCTGTGCTCCAAACTTTCCTTACATCAAAGGTGTAGGACACTCAAGCACAGTCATAAGCAAGGTGGAAAACCCTTCTGAAGCAAAGGAGAAGAAGTTTTCTGAGATTCTTGATTCAAGTTCATGCTTATTGAGCTTCATAACCTTATGGAAAGTGAAAATTCAGACATACATCAGGTATTTACTCCTATACTAGTCTTTGCTTTCTGTGGGAATGTAGCCCTGGCCTGGGAGTCTAATGGAAGCCTTCAACTCTGCATTGTCAGTGTTTGAGCAGGAATGCTTCCAACTTCTGTTCCTCAGCCCTAACAAGATACCATACTTGATCAGTGCAGCCATGGAACAAGTAGTCATGATTAGTTTCTTCTCTGGAATTTATAAGACGACAAAGAATCAAGGAAGCAGGTCTTCTATTTCTGGTGCCCATGCACTGAGGAATAAAGGTTGTAATCCAAAGCTAACTCCTTGTTGTATGCTACTTTTAACAGCTTGAAAAACAAATTGGTCCTAAACAGTTTCTTCTCTTTCTCCTCAAAAGAAAAAAAAACCAACCTTTTGTATCAGATTTTTAGAAAAACATCTTTCCCTTTGGCTTTTGTCCTAATCTTTTACCATTTGAAACTTGGCAGGTAGCGCATTAGGGCTCTTCCAAATGCCAAATTAATTTCTTATGTATACAGAACATGTCATGTCTGAAATGAACTGATGTGCAAGTAGAGACTATTTTTGACATTCTGTTGGTCCTAGGTAACAATTTGATAATAAAAAATCTTAGAAGTCAAATTTACTTAAGTTATCTGTTTTATCAAACACTTTTTTGAGGAAAAAAAATAAGCAACCCAAAACCTCTAAATAAGAACAATAGTTTGTTGGAAACAGAAAACATTTATTGTTACAAATAGGGTATCTAAAAGAAAATTTGGTGCTGCCTTCTATATCAATGTAGCACTCAGATGTAATAAAATTGATGAGCCCATATAATAAAATTTATGGAACTAAGGTGAATTCAATTTATTTGAATATACTCAGTTATGTTTTTGTTTATTCCCATGGCAGATGTTTAATTTACAAACCAGGCAATTACTACAGCTCTTCCAAACAAATAAGAACAGATTAGTCAAACGTTCACATCAGTTTTTATGTTTATCATTAGTTTTATGATACATCATGAATATTCAGTGTTAAGAAAAAACTATCATTATGATACCTGGAAAACTTGAAAACGATGTTTTGCGTCTCCAAATGGTGTTCGAAAAAGCTGCTAATGTGTGTTACTGTGAGCTGGGCTTATATGTTAATAGCAATTGCTCAAATATCTTCCTGATGTTTCACACAGATTAGCTTTGCATTCACAATACTTTATTATTCATGTGTCCAACTTTGTTATGTTGTCCTTATATAAATAAAGGAATTTTAGTTTCCCTTTCAGAGAGAACTCTTGAGACAAAAGTGGGGTTTTTTTTAACAAGACAAAGTAAACCTTCCTAAAAAATACCTCTTCCTCTTTGGCTTGTTTCATGTTTCCTGGAACATATTCCATGGTAGAAGGAAATCATTCAATCAGAAGAGATGTTATGTTGCATGCTGCATACTTGCTATAAATGCACATTTGTTGATGGATAAGAAGCTATTGTTCAGCAGTTTGGTGTTAGTTTGTTTTTTTTTTTTTATTGTTAAACTGACAGGAACATCATAAGCAAAAATATAGTGCTTACGATGGAAAGTGTGTGCAATCATGCACATGTGTGCATGAGCACAGACATGTCCTAGAAAGAAAAGTTATCCCCTGTCTCATATTCTTTAAATGAATTACAGTTTGCTGAGATTTATATTAGAACAGAAAATAAGCTTCAGTTTGTTCTCCAGATTCCTATAATATGTATCATTTGCTTCAACCAACTTGACAATGTGTCATTTCATTAACGGCCAAACTAGGAGGTTTTAGGGTTATATAAATTTATTAAGATGAATTCTTCTGGGAATATTCTCAGTAGGAATATGGTTTGCAGTGCAAGATGTATGAAATGTAAAAGATTTCACTGGAAAACATACACCTACTATTAAAGGTGATTGTTACTGTAAAAAATTAGTCTTTATCCATTTAGTTGATAACAAAGCTCTTTGTTAACAATGACACTCTCTAGACAATAACAAAATAGCTTCTGCTTCCTCTTCATTAGTTTCAGTACAAATTTGATTAGAAACTTTAGCTTTAAAAATAGTTTCATAATGAACCTGTGTAGCCTTGTTATACAGCTTCTGTATCTATAACATTACAAGATTATTTGGATGTGAAAATTAAATTTCTTTTCTTACCTCCCAGGTTCTAAGTAGAATTTCTAAGACCTTTGCCACTACAAAAATACAAATAAAAGGGTGCCTTCTGCATCAGAAGCATTTGAACAGGCTGCTCAGGGAAGTGGTTGAGTCACCATCCTTGGAGGTATTTAAAAGAGATGTAGACGTAGCACTTAGAGACATGTTGTAGTGGTGGACTTGGCAGTGATAGGTTTGTGGTTAGGCTTGATGTTAAAGGCCTTTTCTGCTCTAATGATTCTATGATTCTATTCTATGATTTACCCAATACACCTTGAGCATAGTTTCACCACATAACATTTATATATTCTTCCTGGAGCAAATATAGTTGGTTAAAGTGATTTTCTTGTTTAAACTGAAACCTGAGGATTTCCAGGGCAACAAACTCCTGCCAATTCTTACTGAAACCCTCCTTCTTCCTCTGAAAATTCCAACAAATCATTTATCAATTTCACAGAGAGTTTCACAGTGAGGACGGTATCTTCTTAACAATATATCTTGATGTTGAGCTGTAGATCTGGAACATTAAGACCACATTATGCAAATAGCCATAACATCAAAAAGGAGAAACTGGGCTGATAAATGAGTGCACATAACAATTGGATTTCCTCTGGAACAAAGTAAACCACTCTAATGAGAAACAGTTCATTGGTAATTTAATTTTCAGTAGGTAGTAGTATGTGAGTACATTTACATCATACAGCATGCTTTCTGAGAGTAAGTACATATTATCCTATACGAAAAAATGTATATGTACATACCGACAGACAGGAACATGTACAAGTTTATATAAGAACACAGACAAAAATCTCACCACAAATAATGCCAAGTCACAGTGTGAGACTGAACTGTGAGGGATAAACATTGATCAGCAACTTTGTTCCACAACTCACTGCTAATTATTGTAATATTACAACCACTCCCATAGTTTCAGTCTGTTTCCATGGTATCTGAGCCTCTGAACACTATAAAAATGATCAATTACCTAGAATGTTTTAATGAAGAAAATGCAAAGGTTGCAAAGTTAAGCACTCCAGTCAAGAAATTAACAGTCAAGGTTGCTTGCACAGTCTTAACTCTTGCCCTTTATGAATATATATTTTAGTCTTTATCTGCAGATTGCTTTTTAATGCATTTCATAGTTTCCTCCATGTTGTACATTTTAGTCTTCCGCAGTGATAATATGCTATCCATTGAACAAGCTATTTTTGTTTTGTTATTTATGCAACCTAACTCTGACAGAAATGCGTTATTTTAGCATTTTGCAGTTGTTTCTGGAACAAATACCATTAGCAATGTAATTGTTAGCACTTTTCTTTCTATGCAGCTGGGTTGGTTTTTTTTCCTTGTAATTTGCTCTCAGTTTTTTTCCTCTTAAGACTTGATACATTTCCATTAAAGCACTGGACTAAGTTATACTCACAAATCTTTTTTTTCAATTATTTATTCAAAAAATCTTTCTTTAGCATGCCAATAGTAGAATTAGCTATGGAATTCCATCAATGTAATTGTTAGAGGTAGTGCCAATTCTTTTTTCCTACATAGTATCCATCTGTTTATACATCCAAGGAACGTGCTAGTCCCTGCAGCATGTCATTGCCAGGGAGCAAAGAGGTTACTCACCTGCAGCAAATATACTCTGTATAGAGAGATGTATCAGCAATGAAAAGAGAAAGAAGGAATAAAAACACAAAACCACATTCTGATCAGTATAAAGGTCTTGCCTGTTCTGTCCAAAGAAAGAACTCTGATTTAATTTCATGTATATCAAGCTTTATCCCAGATGACTCAAATCAGTGAAAGATTTTTTAATTGAATGGGTCAGCTGTATGGTTAACTCTTTGGGGAAAGCCTGCAGTCTGTAAAATGCATTTTCATTAAAAGAGCTTAATGACCTGTGCAACCTGAAATCTTAAAATCTCATCAAATTGCTCTCTCATTCCAGCTAGTCCATTTCACAACAGGGGGTTTGATACTGCAGCAATAGTGTTTGTTTTTCTCTGGCTGATGTGCTCTGCAGGGCTCATCAGGGACAGGATGGACATACAAAGCCAGTTTCTAGATAGTGCCAGTCAGTGTAGTGTCTTAAAGTATGTGGAGTTATAACAAATGCCATTAACTGTTTTATAATCTCTATTTTGTCCTGTGGAGATTAGAAAAAAAAATTTCATTGCTGTAGTGCTCACTGAAGGATGTTTGCAATGTTATTACTGCTGTGGCTAGTTGTACACTGGGTAATGATTGCTAGCATTCCTTGACTAGAGATCACAATACAGACCATGATGCTTAAAACCAGAATCATTTTATGACTGACTGATGCGAGTAAGGAAATTTCATTCCACTATTGCTCATGAGATGCTGAAACTGAGACAACTCTTTAGCACTGATGACCATCATGTATGTTATCTTCTAAAGATCCTGTTGAAAATGAATGTAGGAAAATTTATTAGGCTGTGTCACAGGTTTCCCTTTCCCCACCAAAGGCACTTCGTAGAAGCCAAGTTTCATCTTTCCCATTAAACTATGTGAACAATCCTAAGGCAACAGAGAAAAAAGCAAACAGCTCTTTTCATGGCTCTGTGTAGCAAGATCTCTCAACAAGCTGACCCCCAGAACAGCTGCCAGGTATCCAGTCTGGCTGCTGCCCTGTCCACCTGCTCTCTGCTTTGTACCAGGCTCCTGCTGACTGGCTCACAAAGAAATGGTCAGGTGTTTGCTGACTGCTGGCCTGACCACATGTTGGCTGCCAGCTACCAGGTTCCTGCTGCCCTGTTCACCTGCTGGCATCATGCTGCTTTCCTGATGCCCCAAATCCCCTGCTGAGTGGCAGGTGGTATACTTTCACCCCGTTCATCTTTCTGTGAATTTATTTTCAAATGCATGACTCTGATTTTTTATACACGTGCATGTGCACACACACACACACACACATCTTCTCTGCTCCT
This sequence comes from Actenoides hombroni, assembly GCA_024336885.1. Classification (NCBI taxonomy): domain Eukaryota; kingdom Metazoa; phylum Chordata; class Aves; order Coraciiformes; family Alcedinidae; genus Actenoides; species Actenoides hombroni. The sequence goes on along the minus strand of WUAM01000259.1, from coordinate 516,502 downwards.
CTGCCTGCTTTTTTTCCTGTCCATGAATCTGTTTGAATAAGCTGCTGTAGGGCAGCAGGTTCCATTTAATATCCCAGCTGCACACTGACATTATCACTGGTGTCAGTTTGTAAGCACATCTCCAGTAATTGTTGCTGAGACAGCAGGTTTGGCTGTGAGATTCAGCAAATCCTGTGATTCTTTTTACACAAGAGCTTCAGAGACAATGCTTTGAGTACTTGCAGTTTTTTGATTCCCTATAGAATCCAAACAGCACCCTTGGGATATCTCACTCTGTGTACCTCAGGATAGAGATTTCTCCTATAAACATAGCTATTTAGAAAGGAAATTAAAGCAAATTAAAACAGATCTCAATGAACAGTCATTGCCTTTTTTTTTAATTGCTGATAAAATAAAACAAACAAACAAAACAAAACAAAAAAAACCAAACCCACAAAACCCAAAACACTTATACAACCCACTGTGTTCCACAGACCAATACACATTATCAAGTTGAATGGCCTTTATCCAGAGAAGCTACATCCTATTGTGAAAACAGGAATAGATTTAAATTTCTCCTGATATGAATACAATTCTATGTGAAGTGAAAAAGTGAAAAGACCGCGGACAGAGAGAAAGAAGCACCGGGGAACGGTAAACTCCATGGCCGTAGAGCTTTTTTTCCTTCTTTTTTTGAGGCGGACAGGGGGGTCCCTATCTCAGGGAAGCCCAAGGGAGGTAGGAGAGTTCTAGAAGGCTCGGCATTTCTCATGGGAGAGGCCGAGAGGGTGACGTGGGTGGCTGTGGGCATTGACCGGGATACTGCGGGAGTTTTCAACATAGTGAAACCGACAGCGCCGCTCAGACCACGGACAGAGAGAAAGCGGCTTTCTCACTTGTTGGCTCGCAGGGACACAAGAGGGATAAAGCTGCAAGGACTCTCAATTGCTAGAGAGAAAACAGCTAGTTTTTCTTGCTGCAAAACGTGAGCAGGGCAGGGTGTGTGGCAGAGCAGAAGTGTAGGAATGCAAGTGAAGGGATCTGAAGCAGGAAGAATCAACTAAAAGCTCTTTCTTTGCTCAGGGAGTGATGGTGGCTACTCAAAGGAGAAAGACTGTGCTCCCAGCAGCCAGCCAAATGGGAATTGGTATCCAGGTCACAGGCAGTGAGGAATGCCACAGCCTTGCACTGGCAGCTGGCAGCAAAGCTGACCATGGCTGCGTGGGATGCGAGCAGATTGATGACCTGCTCAGCCGGCTGGTGCAGATCCAAGATGAAGTGATGGAACTCAGTGAAGAGATGAGTAGGTTGAGAAACATCAGAGAGAGTGAGAAGGAAAATGACTATTTTCACAATCTCATTTCTACAAAACCAGAACAGCAGGTAACTCTTGGTGGAACAGAGGATTCTTTAGTTGGGCAGGTAAATCCTAGTGGAATAGAGGATTCCGTAGCCTCTCATCAACAAGCCCCTCAGCATTCGCACTGTAACCCACCTGAGCAGGCTCAATGGGAGCAGGTCTCCACCAAACCAAACAAATGGAACAAAGGACAAGTGTGTTCCTTTAATAAGCACATCACTTACAGTGCCCTTGCAAAACAGGTATGGGGCTCTGCAGGAGGAACTGGTCGAGAGCAAGGTTGAGGGCTCTCAAAACCCAGTTGAGCCACCAAGATCAGCTCTCCCCCAGGCAGCCATCAAAACTGACCCTAATAAGAAAAGTTGAAGGGTCATTGTTGTAGGTGACTCCCTACTGAGGGGAGTAGAGGGCTCAATATGCAGGCTGGACCCACTTCACAGAGAGGTCTGCTGTCTCCCTGGTGCCCATGTAAAGGACGTTGTCGGTAAACTTCCCTCCCTTATGAATCCTTCAGACTATTACCTACTTCTGGTCTTCCAGGTGGGAAGTGACGATGTAGCAATAAGAGGCTCACAATCAATTAAAAGAGATTTCAGGGCCTTAGGGCAGCTGGTAAAGGGATCAGAAGCTCAAGTTGTGTTCTCCTCCATTCGTCTGACATCAGCTATGGAAGAGGGAATATATAGGAAGAGCCAACAGGTCAATTCATGTCTCCGGGACTGGTGTTGACGACAGGACTTTGGTTTTTATGATTATGGCTCAGTATACGAAGCATTGGAGCTGCGAGCACCTAAGGGGATGCGCTTGTCCCAGAGGGGGAAAAGGATTCTGGGGCAGGAGGTGGCAGGGCTCATCGATAGGGCTTTAAACTAGATTTGAAGGGGGAGGGGGTCAGTAATCTGACATTTTCAATTGCTTGTGATGAACAGTGGGGCAGAACATCAGGGGCTGAGAAATGGAACCCTAGTAAGGGCTCTCAACTTGTTACGCTGAGGAAAGCCAGTGGTGATGCACTGGGACACCCCATAGGAGACAAAGGGGATTTGCACAAGAGGGTAATCCAGACAGCCCAGCTGAAGGGCCTTTATGCAAATGCACGCAGCTTGTACAATAAACAGGATGAATTGAGGGCCACTGTGCTGTTGGAAGGCCATGACATGGTGGCTATTACTGAAACTTGGTGGGATGAAAAAGCCTGGTTGACTAGCGCGGACTCTTGCCCTGTCACTTTATTCAAGACAAAGGCTAGAAATTTAGAAATAATGGGAGCACTTGAAAGGAGTTTGGAAGGAAATGGGGGCACACTCACAAAAAGATATTGTTATCATTAACTCATCTGAGGTGCATTTATACCAATGCACGCAGTAAGAGCAACAAACAGGGAGAGCTTGAAGCCATGATGCACCAAGAAAACTATGATATAGTGGCCATCACTGAAACGTGGTGGGATGCCACACATAACTGGAGTGCCACAGTTGAAGACTACAAGCTCTTTAGGAGGGACAGACAGGGAAGAAGGGGTGGTGGACTGGCCCTATATGTTAAAGAATGTCATGAAACCTCAGAAATCAAGTATAGTGACGATGGGGTTGAGTCTGTTTGTATTAGGTTAAGGGCTAATAAAGCTGATATAGCTGTAGGAGTCTGCTATATACCCCTCAGTCAAAGCAGTGAGATGGATGAAGCTTTCTATAAGGAGCTGAGAGAAATCTCGCAGTCACTTGTTGTTGTGTTTGTGGGGGACTTTAACTTCCCAGATATCTGCTGGAAATACAACACAGCAGAGAGAGAACAATCCAAGAGGTTCCTGGAATGTGTGGAGGACAACTTTTTCATGCAGCTGGTA
>WUAM01000259.1:491437-513217 GCA_024336885.1 Actenoides hombroni | reverse complement strand
AGAGTAGGGTTAATGGTTGGACATGATGATCCCAAGGGTCTTTTCCAACCTAAATGATTCTGTGATTCTGTGATTCTGTGATTCTGTGAAGCAAAACAGTGTTAATGTAAGGCATGCAGCTTGAACATGAGTATTATTAACATTAGACTGACTGAGTTAAAGTTATCTTTGTTGGAGCATTCCTACAATCATAAAATCATTTAGGTGGAAAAGACCTTTAAGATTATCAAGTCCAACCACTAAACCATCACTGCCAGGTCCACCAATAAACCATGCCCCTGAGTGCCACACCTACATCTCTTTTAAATCTATCCAGGGATGGTGAATCCACCACCTCCCTGGGCTGCCTGTTCCAATGCTTTATAACCCCTTCAGTGAAGAAATTTTTCCCCATATCCAACTTAAACCTTCCATGGTGCCGTTGGAGGCCTCACTACCTACTACTCCTTTCAGGTAGTTGTAGAGAGCAATAAGGTCTCCCCTCAGCCTCCTTTTCTCCAGACTAAACCACCCCAGTTCCCTCAGCTGCTCCTTATAAGACTTGTGCTCTAGGCCACTCATCAGCTTCATTGCTCTTCTTTGGACATATTCCAGCACCTCAGTGTCTTTTTTGCAGTGAGGTGCCCAAAATCAAACCCAGTAATCAAGGTGCAGCCTCACCAGTGCCAAGTACAGAGGGAAAATCACTTCCCTAGTCCTATGCAACTAACATGTTGCACAGCCTTCTGTGGATGAAGTGAACACCCCATATGGTTAACACACTAAAGATACTGTTGTACTAAAATGTACTGTTTGTGTTGTGAGAGATACTATAGGGCCTAAAGACAGACTTGCTTCACATGACACATGTATAACTACACCATATATTCTGTGGAAATAGGGCTCTTTCTAGAGTGAAGTACTATTGAACATGACAAAGTGGGAACCATATTCAAAAGCTAGATATGGGAGGGTATGTAACACTGTGTTGCAATATGTACAATATTCTACGCTGCTTGTAAACTTGTTGCTTTAAAGCTTAATCCGCAAATTGGGAGATTAGTACGTTGGCTGGCTGGCTGGCCATTACTGTAATTTCTGATAAGAACCAATTGAATTAACTTACGAGGTTTTAGGGTATCTCGAGCCACTGGAATGGTTAGAAAAGCTTTAAAGGCCACAGCAAGCACAGACAATATATAAATATTAGACTAGACTTAAAGTATGAAGTATCTTTGATTCTATTTGTTGGGCTGATTTTTTGATTGGTTGGTTTTTTTATTAGTGTTTTGGGTTTTTTCTATGACCAACTGAGTGAAGAGGTTTCACAGATATTTATTGGTAATCAAATAGACTTGTTCACACATTGCAAGTTCCTGTCAATCCTGAAGAAAAATCCATTTAGGCTTGTGGAATTTTGCAGTATGGACGCAAATAATGATCACAGCCTTGACTTGTTGGTTAGTCTGCAAGAGTCAAATTTCTAATCATCTCAGAGCTAATATCAAGTCGTTTTGCACAAAAAGTTGTCACTTTGTGTAAACACTCCTTGGAAGAAGATGTTACATGCTGGATCAGAAGAAGAAGCGTGAAGTGCAAAGTTGCAGGAAATGTCACGGCCACATGCTGAGTCTTGCAGTCAAAACTTGTCTGTGACTGGGCTGCTTTCCATCTTTGCAAGTGCAAAGACTTTATAGTTGTGGCCTTAAGATGTCCTGTTGTGGATGTAGACAAGACTACCTAAGCTCCTGTTAGCTTAAAAACAGAAAGCTCTGTAACCTCTCTGAATTGGTGTCTGTGTCTGACAGATTTGTTTACAGGTGTTTTACAAGCCAAAATTCACCTAGAGTACAGAAGCAGCTGCTTTAATCAGGTGAAGACAGATTTCTGCTTTAATATCTAGGGCAAATAGGACTTTTTATTCACTACTTTATTCCACATCCAGAGAAGTTTTTTTTAAAAGCATCAGTAAGGAAATGAAGATACTTTATTCTGGATGTTGTGATGGGAATTAATATTTTCTTAAACATCATAGAATCATAGAATGTTAGGGGTTGGAAGGGACCTCTGGAGGTCATAAAATCCAACCCCTCTGCCAGTGTGGGATCACCCAGGGCAGACCACACAGGAACAGATCCAGGCAGGTCTTGAAATTCTCTAGAGAGAGAGACTCCACAACCTCTCTGGGAAGCCTGTTCCAGTGATTCACCACTCTCACAGTGAAGAAGATTTTCCCTCATGTTGAGATGGAACTTCTTGTGTTTCAGCTTGTGACCATTACCTCTTGTCCTATCATAGCGCACCACTGAAAAGAGACTGGCCCCTTCTACTTGGCACCAATCCTTCAGATATTCATAAACATTAATAAGATACCCTCTCAGCCTTCTCTTTTCCAGGCTAAATAGTCTCAGGTGTCTCAGACTTTCCTCACGAGAGAGATGTTCCAGTCCCTTCACTATTTTCATAGCTCTCTGTTCGACTCTCTCTAGTATTTCCCTGTCCCTCTTGAACTGGGGTGACCAGAACATTATCTCTGAAAATTACTTTCTACAAGACATCTCAGACTAAGCTTTTTTTGACAGTTCATTTAACCTTTACAAATAAATATTAAATAGAATTTTGACAAACTGTAACATCGCTTCTAACTAAAACTGATATTTGTATAATTTAAAAAAACCTGTAGAAAAGAATCTTGCCTGAATAATTTATAAGTATTTAAACAGCTATTATCATGCAAATTACAAACAATGTTGCTTTCTATGAAGAAACTCCAAATCCTCATAAAAATGTGGGTTTTCTTTAAAAAAAATTAATCTTACAAATTTATAATATTTCTTCAGCAAATTTGGGGTTTTCTGAATTACATTGTTCATTTTATAAAGCTGTCCTGATACACCTACACTTGTTCTTTCAGTCACTAGAGGAAATACAAAGCTAGAAGGAGTCATAGAATAGTTTGGATTGGAAGGGACCTTTAAAGGTCATCTAGTCCAACTCCTCTGAAGGCACCAGGGACATCTGCAATGAGACTAGGTTGCTCAGAGTCCCGTCCAACCTAGCCTTGAATGTTTCTAGGGATGCAGCATCTGGTATCCCTCATGGCAGTCTGTTCCACCACTCCCATCACAAAAAATTCTTCCTTATATCTAGTCTACATCTACCCTCTTTTAGTTTAAAACCATTACCCTTTGTCCTATTATTCCAGGCCCTGCTAAAAAGACTGCCCCCATCTTCTTATAGGCTCCTTTTAAGCAATGAAATGCCACAATAAGGTCTCTCTGGAGTCTTCAGTCTCCAGACTGAAAAAGCCGAACAGTCTCAGCCTTTCTTCATGAGATGTGTTCCTCTTCACTGATTATCTTTGTGGCCTTCCTCTGGGCCCGCTCCAACAGGTCCGTGTCTTCTGCTGAGGATTCTAGAGCTGAACACAGTACTGCTGGTGGGGTCTCACTGGGGTGGTGTAGGGCAGCAAGATCACCTCTCTTGACCTGGGCACATTTATTTTGACATAGCCCAGGATCCAGTTAATTTTCTGAGCTGTGAGCACACACTGCCAGCTCATGTTTAGCTTTTCATCCACCAATACCTCCAAGTCCTTCTGTACAAGGCTGCTCTCAATCCCTTCATCCCCCAGCCTGTATTGTTGCCTCAACCCAGGTGCAGAACCTTGCATTTGGCCTTGAACCTCATAAGGTTCACATAGGCCCACTTCTCAAGCTTGTCCAGGTCCCTCAGGATGGCATCCGATCCCTCAGGCAAAGGGAGTGACTATACACCTATGTTCTGCTTCCTGTACCAAGTGTGTATGGTTTATTGTTAGAGATAAATTAAATTTCCAAACAGTAATTTAAAAAGGAAAAATAACCCCCAAACCTCTATTACTACTATTATGTGTTAGAAAGAACTCTTTTCAGAGTTTTTGAGTTCAGAATTTAGCCTTTTAACATTTGAATCTCAAATTTTCACAAGCAATTGCATATATTCCTACTTGCATATACTCACCTCCTCTCACTTATATTGGCTGATAGTAAGGAAAGATTACTGGCTGCTTAGAATGTGTATAATTAATGACCTCATTCTAATTTATGACTGCAAAACTGAATAGAAAAAACATGAAACAACCCCTGAACAAATGACCTTGAAAGGTGAACATGACATGAGCATATATGCATATAGTAAAGACTAGGTATCCTGGTCTTGCTTCTGTTAAAGCCCCCTATTGCACCTATGTTGGTGATTGTGTACGCAACAGAAATGATGCAGTGGATCTTTAAATATTAATGAGAACTAGCAGTTATGGTGTCTTGCTGCAGTACCTCCCACTGGCTGCAGAGATACAGAGAGGTATTAGATTTGAAAACAGATATGAGCTGATGAAAATTGAAACAATCTCTCCATGCTGCCCCCACTTCTAACTACCAAAATATCTACTTGTAATGTGGTATTCTAGATATTTAATTTCCCTATCTAAGCATGCTATTTTACTTGTTATTGATTGCCAGTATCACTTGACATTTTTTTCTTTTTTTTTTTTAACTGTGAAATAATAAAATATATTTAAAAAACAAGTAGAGTTTCAGAGTGGTCCAGAATTCACATCTGTGTTCATGCTTACACTCACTACTCATCTCTGTGGACCTTACAATAGTCATAACCGCCTTACTCATACCTCTATCTGTAAAGGCTTTAAATGTTGACTGATGATCCGTCATTCATAATCCTATAGATTACCTGGATACTATTCCTCTCTCAGTGGATTTTTCTTTCTAATATATTGCAGCAAGTTATTTCAGCGGAGTTTCTTATGACAGATTTAGGTTTCTTACATGAAAAAGGATTTATTTTTTAGCATAGGATACCTGAGAGGTAGAAGTGTCTTCAAGAAAAGAGACAAAGGAAAGATCAGCATTCAATATCTTAGCAGCAGCACTACAGGAGGAAACTTCTGCTCGTAATTTTATACCTAACACTCAGTGGATCTTAAACAAATGTTGTAGATCTGTTGTGCTTGGCTTCTGGGATTGTAATGAAAAGAGCTTTGTGAAGACAGAATTTAGATTAAAATCACCTTTTTTTCCTGATAATATTCAAAGGTGTCATTTCAGCAGACAGTGAGCCTCAACTCAAGTTTGTAACTGAAACACAAAAAAATTGTACTTAATAACAAAAACTGTGATGCTATTGAAATGTAACTTCAGTAAAAGGGAGAATTTTCTTTCACCTTCATACACAAAGAAAGATGTGCTTTCCCTTAAATGCCCCCTATTCTCTCATTCTCACAGGCCTGGAGGGTCTGTTCTCCTCTATCTGGAAATCTGAAATGGAAGGTCAAAACTTGCATCATTGGGAATATAAAAAGAGAATCTTTTATCTACAGGTTAACATTCAAATGGTCTGCATTGTTTCTTGGCATTTTAAAATGAGGTCCTCATCGTATCCTGAGAATTTCTTTAATGAATTTTTCTGGCACTGAGATCCTTCTATGCTTGAAGGGTTGTGTTTTTTTTCTTGATTCCCATGGTATAAAGATTCTCACAAGATTATAGTAGGCTGTAATGACATGATGTAACCAGCTCTTATTAAAGGACAAGTATTGTGAACTGTCTGAGAAACCAAGCAGGATGATTCTTGAGGAAAGGAGGTGTGTTGGCTCTTCCTCAACTTCCTTCTCTGTAGCTGCCCCATTGCATGTCCTAGGCTCTACTATTCCACTCGGATGTCTCTGAAATGCCATCCATCGAGATGTTTACAGGCAGATCTGGGCTGTACACACACTACTCAGCCTACATCCAGAAAGTGAATGGTCATGAAGTGGTTCTGCAAGTGTGGAAAGGCACCCCTTTATGGTGTAAGTAGCCTAAACTGGCACTTTGCTTCCCCGCAGGGCACTGAGCACTGTCTCATAATGACCATCAGGGAGTGAAAGTAAGCAACCTAAGAATAAGAAAGGGAAGATGCTGCTTCTTGAAAACATCTTTCATAAACTAAAAGCTAGAAGCAAAAGGGCCAGCAAATTTTATGTTGGAATTTTGAGGGTTTGATTTTCTTATTAATGTGCATACTTATGAGGATCAAGTTATAACATTTGTATTTACCTGACCTCTAACAATAGATATTCTCACTATACCCTTAACTGTTTTTTTCACTGCTGTTACTGTTCACCTGTAAATGTACCAGGGAGAAAGGACCTAACTTCTTCAGCTGATAGATTTAATTTACAAAAGGACAATTAGAATGTGTACTGAGTCATATATGGCTAGCAAAATCTATCTATGGCTTTATTATCTTTTCATTCTTCAGAGGATTTGTATCACAGTCTCCAACTGGTAAGAGATCCTATAACAAAAGCAAGAAGAAAAAAAGTTTAAATAAAATCTATATTTCTTATTCTCAACACTGAAAAGTTCTAAAAGAGTTCTAAAATATGCTTGAACTTAGATGATAAAGGCTTATAGATATTCAAAGAATGTTCTAAGTTTTCCCAAAGAGGTTCCAAGAAATCATGTTTTGAGTCCAAGAAACCTCAGTCTGACATGCATATGGGGGTAAATGAGAAATGTTCAGATTGAGATATTTCTTAATGATAGATTTCCTTGATCATATTAATTACCACTTTTTTTCCATCTAAGCTTTCTTCATCAAACATTTATTCCAAAGAAATTATTTAAACATACAGAGATGTACCTACTGTTCTGATAGTTATTCTCAACATATGGATTTTTAAACTGTACATATTTCCAGTTAATCTTTTCATATTTGCATTAATATACTGAACTACATTTGTCAGTTTTTCTTTGACTATAAAGACATCATTACAGGATTTGGAGGACATGTTTTTTAATATTAAAGGGAAATAAAGAAAACCCAAAATTATGTAACATTTAGTCTGAGTAATCAAACACACACAAGTCAGGAGATTCAAAATTTGAATTCATACTGTGCTGACTCAATTTAGATTGCCCATCTGTACTTTTACATAATGCTTTATTCAGATTCATACTTAATGGAGAAAACAACAGCGTAAAATACAGTTGTTCAAATAGGCTGTGTGAGAGCAATTTTGCTTCATAGTCAAGATGAGAGCTAAAACTGGTAGTGCTCAAATCCAAAATGTTAAATTCAGATTAGGAAATGATGTTCAGACTCTCTGTGAGAATTAGAGTTTATAAAAGTGAGGTGTCTGGATCTTTCCTCGGAGATTTCTGCCCAAGCTGTCAAACAGCTTATATTTATAAAGGTCCTATGCAAAGTTTGAAAACAAAGAAATCATAGGTTTTTTAGATAATCTTTCTCAAATATCTTCGTTTATGCAAAGTGAAATGTAGCCTTTAACTACTTAGAAAACATTGTAGTATCACCTTCTTTTATGCCTTAGAAGTAGTTACCCAAGAATATTATCTTGTCATAGGAATAAGCTGATTTCAGTAAAGTCAACATTCTTTGAACATTACCCTGTCAAAAATCTACCTTAAAAGCATCAAACGTCTGAAACTCACATAACAGACATAGGGTTTCAGCTGCCCATACATAAGCAATTAATAGTAGTTTATATGCCCTGGGATATTTTCCTTCCTTCTTAGCTGATTCTTTACAGCAGCATGAGTTTTTCATAGGTCCCAGGTCACACCTGTAAGCTCTTTGGCACGTCTGTGATACCACAGAGGATCTGCATATTTCTTCACACCAGCATAGAATGAATCCTTCTCTGGACGTTAAACTTACCTTAGGACAAATTCTTAGAACAAGCCTTTGTTCTTTCAGATGATGATTGAAAGAAGCTTGAACATTTCCATACAACATTCTTTCTCACACAGCAACATGCATACAAAAAGCACTGATAGTTTCCTAAACACTTTTGGGTCTGTGTACTTGATAAAGCCAATGCACTTTTACTCACTCTTCAGGCTTATTTAAGGCTTAATACTATGTTCATATTTTCATTTCACATCCTCTTTCCCTGTACATAATCAGTAACAGAACTGTGGAGCTGAAAGAACACTGAAAAAGGCTGTGGTAGAGCTAAATTCTCTGCCCTCACAAATGGATTCAATCTGATTAATTCCAGGGAAATTGCCTCAGTGGTTCAAACTGTTACTCTAGAATGATATTGGTGTATATGAGACCAGAATATAATTCAGTATTCATTGTTTGTGCGCTTACTGCAGGAAATAGCATGCACTGTATGAAGGTACCATAGAATACTAAGTCACCTAATAGTCGCATAGCTTCATGATCTGCAGAATATTTAGATAACAGTAAACAATTTTTTTTTTAAAATCAAAGTGCTAGTGCCTGCTTTTGCTGTTGTCATCTACCCTTCTAATTCAAGGAAACATAATTTTCTCCTGTAAGGCAGCAGACTTACTGCCTCAGGCTGAGCATGAATCAACAACAAATATTATAGCACATACTATAATTTTATAAACTATCATGTTGTGGAAAATTGAGTTGAAGCTATAATCTATGACAAAGTTACTATTCCTCCAAGGAAAGACTCAGTAACAGGCAGCTTCAGGAGATTTTGGGTGTTTTCAATATTCCTGGACATCTGAAGTAATAGAGGTGTCCAAGAAACTTCTGCTGGAGAAATGAACCAAATAAATATCATTTCCTCCCACAAAAGCAGTTTAGATAGAAGTCCTTAGGAAAGCCTGTAATGATACCATTCTAACTCAGATTTAAATGTATTCCTAAAACAATTTAATAAAAGAGATTGAGCAGCTATGCTACAAATATATTAATGTGCTTTATGGAGCTGTTTTTGCATATGTTGTCATTTCTAAGAATATTTTATCACAAGGGGAAACTTTAGACACATTTGTGTCATTAGCAGTTTGGTAAGAGAAAAAGAAAAGTTATTTCACCCTAGCCTAAAGAGTGGAATATCATAACTTCATTAGGACAATAAGTTTTATATGTATTTACCAAAGACTGCACCTGTATTCTATGGATCTATTGACTACGCTTTTCTCACTGTCAGACGTGGTACAAGCTGTCATTACAACCTGTTATTATATATTCTTTTTCATGAAAGCCAAATGTAAATGTTACGCAGTAATTATATTTGCCTGAAACACTTTAGCAATAATTCAGGTTTGATTGAAATAAGCCAGTGCTGAAACAATTCACAGCTGAAAAGCAATTTCACTAAAATATTGTTAATACTCAGTTAATGCAGAAACATTTCACAGAGGCTTTTTGAATTTTATTAAAACCTCCCTCAAAAGGATTTCATCCTGGACTCTCATTTTTCCACATGTTCCATACCTGATGATATGAGCACTGACCTGAGTTACATCTATGCTTAAAGCTCTTAAATTTGAATTAGGGGAACCTAACCTCAAAATGTCTCGAAGCATAGTAACAACTTCAACAGAGATGTGACAAGGTCCAAGCCCAAGTCTCCATCGATAAAAAAAATATACTCCATAATTAGAGGAGCTGTGATCTAAAAGCTTTCTCTTATGAAAAGATTGAAATTTATTTCTGAAGTTACCCATTTCAGTATGATTCCTTTTTTAAAAAAGGGAAAAAAGGAAAATCACAAACCAATGGTCTAGCAACAGCAAAAAGTATTTTCATATTAATTCCAATGCAAAATATCATTCTGATACTTTGATGACTGATATGGAATTCAGTACTTGTCTTCTGGACATCTGTAATAACAATCATAACAATAAAATAAATAATAAAATAATAAAAATAAAATAAATTAAAACCATAAGAATTAGTTTGACTGCAAGTCATATTAGTTAGTAGCTCTGAAAGAGAACAGGTTATTATGTTCAGTGAAATTTACAGAAATATGCAATTTTTAGATGAATGGACATTTCTCACTCTGAAGTAGTTCTGCAGGATTTTTAAGTCTTTGGTGGATCTGTGACTTGAAGCCCATGGCTGATATTGTTCACTGTATTTTGTTGATTTGTTTTACCTGAATTCTGCAAAGCAGCAATGTCAAAAGCATACCAGGCAATCTCAGAGAGATGGTCATCTTCACAGCTTCTTACAGGTCACTTCTGTCTCTCTAATATGTGGCCCCATGCCCCAAGATATGCATAGATATTATAGCTGTTTGAAAGTGTTAGGTTTCAGAGATAAAGTAGTATGTCTTGCAGTTGCAATAGTAAGGTAGTCTTTCTATCTGCTCCAAGACCTCAGAACTAGTAATATCATTGAAAAAACTGGACCATCATTTAACTGCCTTTGGCTGTTAGGTGTTCATTTTGAGGAGTGCATAATGCAAAATGATTTCCAGTTTTGAAAAGTATCCATGGTAATTGTGTTTCACTAGCTGTAATAATGGCTGATAACAAGTAACTTCTGATTTTTGTTGACCACTACGTAATGTGCTCCCCATCATCAGAGTACACTGGAATTCGAGTTTCAATTTGAGGAGTGCAGTTCAATGGAAACATATGGATCTTCGAAATCCAAGAAAATTAGTAATTATTACCCAAATAGGATTAAAAATCTGCATAAAAGGAGAAACACTTTAAGTGACTCATTTAATTAATTTGTCTAGCTTTCATGACAATAACATTAATCATAAAGGATTAATTTGATATTAATGCAGATGTCACATATATTTCTGTTACAACTCTGTAATTCAGTGTTAGCTAAATGTGCCATTAAAAAGAAGTGCTACTCATAAAAAAACCTTAGGTTAGTGAGTTTCAGTTTACTTCTTATTCTTCTTTTGCCATTAGAATATATTTATAGCTGAAAAGAAAAGGAAAGGTTTAAAGCTGTTAAGGAGGCATAAATTGTATGCATTTACAAACAACATTCCTTAAATGGGTCAGATTTTGCCCTTTCGTAATCTAAATCTTGGAGAATTAGCTAAAATAGGTATTTAGAACAATCAAAGCAGTAGAAGAAGTGCATTAAACTGTTGTGTGATCAGCACTGAATTTTCTACCACAGCTGTGCTCTCTAGCCAGCATCTCTCCTGCTATAATAAGCATATACTGCAGCCTCCTTTCTCTAAAAGCATTAAGAAAAATTATACATTTAATAAGAACAGATGCTTGGAATTGTCAATGTGATACTTCACAGTTGAGTCAAATTCCCATTTTATGTGGATTACAATAACCTTTCCAAGCAACGAAAGCCAAAGTCATTTAACTTAGCATCTTTCCAGTTCCTTCAGTGAAATTGTACTAATATATAAATCACTTCTCTAATGGTTTTAGTGATTGGAGTGTTACAACTCATGTTAGTTCAACACTCAATTATACCTGCCTAGGCTCTACCTCTTATCCTATTAGCATATATAATGGGAATGTATTCAATCCTATGAGAATTTGGGATGGATCTTCTAAAGTCAATGTTGGAAAATTCTTAAAATTCTCTCTTCTTTTTCATTGGAGGAAGGATGATCTTGTATGAAATAAGACTGGTTATTAGGATGCTTAAAACAGATTCATGTTTGGTTTCTGCTTGAAGGTTCTGCCATATACTTTACATTTAAGAGGCAGTGGACAGTAGATACAAGTAAAAGGCATTGGATACTAACAGCAAGGGCTGAGCAATATCAGGGGAATTTACATGTCCAAAGAAGAGCAACAAGTCTGGTCAGGGGCCTAGCGCACAAGTCTTATGAGGAGAGGCTGAGGGAACTGGGCTTGTTTAGCCTGGAAAAAAGAAGGCTGAGGGAAGACCCTGAAAAGAGGTTGTAGTGAAGGGAGTGTTGGTCTCTTCTCACAAGTAATAATCAATAAGGCAAGAAGAAATGTCCTCCAATCACACCAGGGGAGGCTTAGGTAGGATATTAGGAAAAAATTCTTCACTGAAAGGGCTGTAAAGCACTGAACAGGATGCCCAGGGAAACGATGAGTTATCATCCCTGGAGGTATTTACGAGGTGTAGATGTAGCTCTAAGCATGGCCCCTACACATGGTTTAACAGTGGACTTGGCAGTGCAGGGTTAGCAGTAGAAGTTGATGATCTTAAAGGTCTTTTCCAATCAAAACAGTTCTATAATTCTATATCTACTTGCATCACCCTTCAAGGACATCTCTTTGCCAAGTGTGCAAGTCTGATTCAACAGTCTTTGTGTGAGCGAAGAATTTTTTATCAGTCCAGTAGGCTTCTGTGTAGGTGTAATGGCAAGAACAAGGAATCAAGATAAAGGAAGAAATTTAGGATTTGTTTACATTTATATTTAATGCGTTACCCTTTGTTAATTCATGTGGTCATCTTTTGTTGAAGGATTATTTTACCACACACTTTCCACATTCACAAAGAAAACGCCCAGGTAATAATGTGCAAATATGTATGTCAGTCACTGTATGTTTACATAGATGGTACCTGCTACAGTGATTTCACTCAATTATCATAGAATCGTTAAGGTTGGAAAAGACATCCAAGATCATCAAGTACAACCTTCTACCCAACACCTCCATAACCACTAGATCATGTGCCAGAGCACTACCTCCACCTGTTTTTTGAATACCTCCAGGGATGGTGACTCCACCACCTCCCCGGGCAGCCTGTTCCAATGCTTGACTACTCTTTCAGTAAAGAAATTCTTCCTAATATCTAATCTGAACTTCCCCTGAGCAACTTATGGCTATTTCCTCTTGTTCTGTTGTTAGTTACTCGGGAGAAGAGACCAACAATGGCCTCACTACAACCTCCTTTCAGGTAGCTGTAGAGAGCAATAAGGTATCCTCTCAGACTCCTCTTTTTCAGGCTTCCAAAGACTCAAATGTGTTATGTCCTAAGAAAAATCTGTGAATAATGTCACCCTGCAAAACAACTACCTAGAAAAGGAAGCTGCCATGTAATGTCACAGCGCCAAACACAAGGAACAGTACCTGCAGAAAGGCTGGTGGCTGCATGGGAATACTCATGTAGTTCTCTGCCTCTTATAAAGTCTTCACTGTGGGTTTCACATTTGATAAACAGATCATAAAACTACATCTGAGTTTTAAGTGTTTAGTTTAAAATAATTATTTGAAGGACGTCATTTATCTTAGGTTCCTTTTATAATCTTCAGTTAAGAGGGAGAAGTTAGCTGAGATAACTGTAATGGAGGGTTGGTTTCAGAACACCCAGTTTCAATTCATCCAGATATGAAATGTAAGAAAAAACTTCCATTCAGCTCACATTGGAATGAACTTTTCTTATGAGTTGCCTTTGTCTTCTACTTGGCAACAGATGGAGCCTAAGCCTCTCAGTGGAGTTTTGATTTTGTGTCAGATGAATTATGACTTACTATGTAAATATTTTACACATTAATATAAACTGAAACTTTTTTACTTTATTTTTAAGGTGAATAATTTTGAGCAAATGAAGAATACTTTCTATGTAGAAAATGTATATTATTTAGAGAAAAAAGCATTCTCCAGATAGCCAATGTTATAGGAAATAGAAAGAGATTCTGATCACTTATTTAAAATTATTTTGCTTAAATTTGTCATTTAACATTAATATTCTGAAAGTTAGCTGTCTGGTTCATGCTGCCACTTCTCCTCTAGCCCTCATCTAATGAGGAGAGGCAAGCATCTCCAGGGGGTGATTCATCCCACCTATCCAGGTTACTGTTCTAGTGAGGATGATTCATTACTGCAGTAGCTTCATCTTACAGCCTCATTATGGCAAAAGCACTAGAGAAACCCGTTATGAAGACAGACACTGTCCCAAAGAACTTTCCCTGTCTACATACTCTCTCGACTACACTGCATCCAAAAGGTAAAGAATTTCCAATACTTTTAAGATAATTGTGCATAGGTGGAAAATAAGAAACTCTGTAAAATAGGGTATAACTGTAAGTAAGGAGTTTGGCCAAGAAACACTGAAATATATTTCCAGAAAGCCAGTAACCAGAAAAAATGAGTAGCAATTAGAGAAGATATTAATTTACAAATTATTTCCAAAGCATTCTTTTGGAGTTTCTGAGTATCTCTGATACTTTCTCTCAAAGGAAGAACTTTTACTGGTGTTCAGTTCCTAACAGATTGAGAAAAAAGTTTAAACATACTTTCATATGAAAATAAAATTACTAGTACTATTCCACATATTTGTGCAAGAAAGACACAAAAATATCAAATGATTTACAAGAATAATTTCATATTTTGTATATAGGGTTTTGCAAGACTACAATGATATATGAGTGCATTATACATTCCTTTTTCTTTATACAAACTTGGATCACAAAGAGTACAGCTACTGAACTTTTAGAAATAGTGGCATGTGTTTATATCCATGACCTGAAATTTCTCAAGAAAAGAGCACCATAAAATATTTTTGACAAATCCTAATTGAATAATTAGGTCTTTAAATTCCTTAGCCTACCCTGAAGTCTGCATCATGAAGCTGAATACATGGACTGGATATCAAGGTGATTGAACTGTAGATCTATGGTTTGTCTTTATTACTGTTAAAACATACATATATTTCTCCTTGGGTGAACAGCTGTTCAATGTAATCTAGGTTATGAAATTGTAAATGTCATTTAGCATAACCATTTAAATGACTCCTGCAAATTATATCCCTCACACTATTGTGCTAAGTCTTTTTAAATGAGGAAAACTATGAAATCTATTTAGAAATGGCAAGAAAATATGATGAAATAAAAATATTTCTTTTGATTACAACAGCTGCACATCCTACACAGTTGAATGCTGGCAGCAAAACTACCTTAAAAACATCTGATATATTCACATTTGGTAAGAAAGAGCTCAGAGCTCCATTGGTCAAAAGCCCTTCAGGGAAGGAAATGTTTCCCTATATTTGATTTAACTTTTTTTTCAGCTGCATTATGCATTTTCTTTGGATCTTAAATATTAATCAGATGATACAGTATTCAAAAGACTGCCTGAATGTCTTGGGGCATATTTATCATATAAGTAGAGCAACTCTGAATGCATATTCTAGAATATATTGAAGTTTCCTTAAGAATAAGATGAACCTCCTTTTCTGGCAAGGTACCTATAAATGTGATTAATATTAATATATTTTAAGAATGCGTATTGAATATGTTATTGATTTCCTGAAGCAAAACTATGCATTCAGTGCTGTTGGAATACCCATGTATCTCACAAACAAGCATTCCGGCTACAGCAGGAGAGGCCATATGCATGCCTCTGTAACTAGTGCTGGGCAACTAATTTACTGAGCAAATAATATACTCAGATTGTTTATGTTATTTTCCAAAATCACGGACTGTCTATGATTAACCTGAATATTTATTCAGATTTATTATTGAACAAATTTTATACTCAGATTTCACACATTGTATGGTATTTGAATCGGTTATTGTTTGTCTTTGGTTGCTGACAACAGCAGGGCACTGTTTCAGCATCCTACTTGGTCATCTAAACAAGACATAACTGAAGAAAAAACTTGAGAAGAGGGCTGAATAAGTATTTTGGAGAGGGATGGTGAAAGTAAGCAAATAGACTTAAGTAAATGAAATAGCAAAAAGGAAGGAATTGAAAGGGCAATAAAAGATTTCTTTCTCCCTTATATTTGTGGAAGTGCTCTGTACAAATATGTTTCTTGGAATAAAAGCCTTAAAACTTAATTCACTTTATATATGATTTAGTTGGGTTTTTTTTTTCTTTTTTTTTTTTTTTTCTCTCAAAGTCACAGAAAGAAATATCATGTGCTTACTAATTTCCACAATGCTTGAAAACAGAGACTGCAATCAGATTTCTGCCTGGTTTAATAGCTTTTTTGTTGGGATGGAAAGACAGGGGCAGGGGAAAATCTATTGCTTGAATTTTTCAGGCAATGTCCTACCATATAATAAATAAATATTTTTACAAATCCATTGTTGAAATTGTTACCAAAAAATGCAGGAAGCACACAATAAAGAAAAAAAGGTCTTACTGAATGCTTGCAAGAGGTTTGATAATTGTCTTTAAGTTCAAGAAATCAAACAGTGAATGTCAATCATGCGTAAATAGAAAACAGTACAGCAAACATGTATATAGGCCCAGAGTCTCAGTTTGTGTAAACTTAGAAAAACTCTACTGATGTCAATGGAGTTTATTCAGTTTATACTGGATCATAATCTTCACTGAAACACTTTGCAAATAAATTTTATTACCAAAAGAAGAAAGAAAGAGAGTCCAAACATTTTCTTTTGTAGAAGATTGAAGTGTGACTGGGGAATGCTCAATCCAGACAGGTCAAACCAGCACTTCAAGACTGCAGTCAATAGATTACCAGTGGTCTGCCCCAACTGAAGATGCAGATGAATGGGTTTGATTCTTGCTGTACTTCAATGTCTTTACATGTATTAGAAAAAGATTGTGTTTTCTAAACCCTTTGCCTTGAAATCATTTTATGGCAAACTGTGAAAATTTACTAGTTAACAAATGCTTTAAAGGCAGTTTGGGTAGACGTAGGAATTTTCACAATTCCGTTATACACTCTACTACTGCTCCATGAATAAGAGTTTGTTTTTAAGGATTTGTATTGTGCAATTTCAGCTTGAATGGAAGCATTAAATATCTGGTCTACCTTGAGCTTATGAAAATGCCTCCTTAAGACCCACATGAAATGCAACAGAAGAATTTGATTTTACTGTGAAAGTAATTTAACAGGAAGAGTGTATTTACTAAAATCACCTAAAAAAATTAAGTTTGCCATTTTTTTGTTGAAATAACAAGTGATATTTTTTTTTGGGGGGGGGTGTGGGTGTGTGTGTGAAGATACCACTATTTCACATTTTACTTTTTTTTTATGACTACAGGAAGTATATCTTTAATATAATGGAGTAGCTGTCAAACAAATGGCCTGCTATTTCATCTATTTCATTTTCAAATAGTATTGCTCCTTCCAAAAAGGGAGGAATCAAATTTCATTTCAAATTACATTACCAACTTTATTAGGGCAGAGATGATTACTCACCTGTGTAAAGCTTCAGGTTTACAACAGATGAAACAGCCTGAGATACAGGATTTTGAAGATTTATTGGTGTAGTCCTGTGGCCTGGGAGTTGTTTTCCTTTGAGATTGTGGAGAGCTTTAAGGGATGAGAAAATCAAATCAAAGGATTACAACAATGAAACCCCAAATGAGAAATGTTTCAAATTAAATCTGAAAGCCTTCTGTTGATTCCTTTGACTTGTGTGAAGTCAAGAGAGGACAGATTTACACTGAAGGGAAAAAAAAAAGATCAGAAAGGCCAGACACAGCAACAACAAAACTGAAATAGTGCATTTTGAATGTGTTACAGTTATTCTGTGTGTAGATGAATTTAGTGGGAATCTTATTTCATTTACTTGCAGAAAAGACACAAATTTCTGCCTGATTTTACAGGCACTAACCCAGAAGTAGTCTTCAGTTCCCATTTTCTGTGGCTGAAGTTCATGCTTTAATTACGGCCAACTTCCTCATCAGGCAATCATCAGCAATATCCTCTTTCCCACCGCTCCATTTTCCCTTCTTCAGAAGGAAAGCAGACTGTAAAGAGTAAAGTGGATTACCACTACTTCCCAGGAACTCCCTATAAGGCAAGAAGGTTTGAGAGTGACCAGATGTGGGCAAAACACTGGTGAGAGCAGGAGATGTCTCCTGGAAACTCTAGCTTGTGCTACACAAATACCTTAGAGCTCCCCCATACAGACATAGCATTTTTGCTGCCAAACCACTCTTCCTGGCCCACTCCTTTCTACACAACACCAGAGACAGTATACCTAGTTCCGTTGCATATTTAGGAGGTACTTTTCTGACAATTTCTACCAGTTTTTGTCAACATGCAAATGTCATGTTAAAATATGAGGGTTTCATCAAATGGCAGAGTACATTCTCAGGTTGTTCAATATATTACACTGACTTTTTTAACCCATATCTTCTTTTGCTTACACTCTCTGAACAGTCCGATGACCAATTTCTCTCTTAAATATTGCATAATATGCATTATTTATACATGTCTCTGCCTATATATATAACAAATACCTTACTTCTAACAATTATATCTTAGCCCAAATTAATTTTTCCAGCTTTTAAAAGATTCAAGCATACAGTCAAGGAAAACAAACATGCTGAGGACAATTCACAAATAGAAAATACCTGGAAAAATCTCAGAATTGTTAATGTTTAACTAAGGAACATAACTTTAAAATAGGAAATTCAGCAACAGCCTATATTTATTAGCTGGATTATATATGAATATGAAAAAAATAGGGTGGCAACTGACACTAGATTTCAATCAATTATTTTTTCCTGCTAAATTCAATTAAAAAGATTTTTAAAGGAATGGATTTAAATTAATATTATATATTATAGAGTAGTTTTCTTAAAATCAAGAACTGTAAGTGAGATATTGACCAAAGATTTTGAGAGGCAAAACCAAAATTCATAGCAAGGACTATGACTTTGCAACAGAAATAGACATTATATTTAAAAAAAAAAAAAATCAGTAGATAAAATGAATGTGGAATAACAATGTACTAACAAGAGCAAAACAGCAGACATGCACAAACTCTGTCAAAGCCATACTGTTTAGAAAGTTGATTTAATTCTCTACAGTTTGTAATATATATTATGCAATTGAACAGTAGCTGAATTACTGTGTGTGTCTATGTCTGCATTATGTATATTACCTAATTTATCAGTTATTTTTGTTTCTAGAGCTGGGAGAACTATCTATAGCAAATAATTGGTTCAGTGGCTTTAATTCTTTTCACTATTAATGATTTGTCAGGAGGTTGATCAAGAATTTACACAGTGTTCTAAAACATTCCAAACTACTGAAAGCAAATGTTTCTCAGGCTGGAAGTTCTTGAGAATTTTTATTTATGTGTTCTTAGAATGCTTAAGTCTTACAGAATATATTTACATGGACTGATAAAGGGCATTATGGTACTTAAGGATATGGTGTAGTAGTGGCTCTGGTAGAGTTAGATAGTGGTTGGACTTGATGATCTTAAAGGTGTTTTCCAACCATAGCGATTCTGCGATTCTGTGATTCTGTAGTTCTGTAAAATTTAACTATCTATTAAAAATGCCTGAGAAGACAAAGAGACAGAAGACTATAAAAAGTCATGGAGAACTGTAGAAAAAGTGAGAAACAAGAACATAATTATTACCTGAAACCAAATGCTACCCCTTTTTTTGATAATTACTGTCTTTAAAGTGGTCTCCAAAATCATGCAGTGAAAATTGCTTGAAACTTTGCAAGTTCCTTTTGGAAGTCTGGCATTTCTTTTTCAACAATTTCTAATGTAAATGCTACATACATTTATATTTCTTAATAATTCATATGACTTATGATGGACAATTACAGGAATTCACATTCCTTCCTATCCCTACGTAATATATTGTTGAATACAAAGCTGCTGACACAGCTGCAACCCATGGCAAAAATAGATGAAAATGTTTTGCTTGCCAGTATTTTATGGACAGAGAAGTCAAGGTTTGTCTGTCAGTCTTGAAACTTTCATTCACTCTCACACGCAGCTCACTATACATGTAGAATACTCCCCAGAGAGTTGAGAAGTCCATTTTGTGCAATACCTTCAATAAATGGCTTGCATCAAATTCTATTAATATGTCTTGTCAGTTCTAACTAGGGCAAGTGAATGGTTCATTCAAAGTTTTCTGCAAGTAGAATCCGACAGAGTGGAGACTGCTTGTGATTAAATCTAGGCAAGATTTGTTTGTTGGTGGTTGTTAGAACATGGAAAGAAAATGGAAAAAAATGTGGCAACTATACAAGTCATTCATCAGCACTCTTATTTAGTGGCATTCAAACAGAACATTGTTAGGTTTATACTTTTACATGTCAGTAGGAAAAAGGAATGACTCTGCAAAAATAAAAGATCATAAAACTATAGCAGATAAATGGTCTAGAAATGTCTGTTTAATAGACAAACTGGCTGTTTTGGTAAAAATTTCATATGAAATTCATGTTTGGGTAAAAAGAGTTGTGTTTGATTTTTGTTTATGAAAAACTGTATACACACATGCACAAAAGCATGCACTTGTGTGGTCAAGTCATACAAACCTATTGATGCAGGAGCTTTTGATTCAAGTACCTGATAGAGAATCCTTCAATAGCTCACGAATTTTATAGTTTGTGATACTTAATCTTAAACAGATACATAAGTGGTGAATATGAACAAAAATTAAACTGTTAGCAACCCTGAAAATTAATGCTAAATTCATAAAACGTGAAGGCATTAAATATGTCACCATGATGATCACTGCAGTATCTTCTCTGAGTGCTAGGGTTTTGGAAACATATATGCTGAACACTATTCACATCCTTTTGTAGCTTTACATTACAAGTTGACTAAAATGGCATGTCATGTACTTTGTATGAATATGTGAATCTAAAGCAGAAACATGTAGGAACAGAGTGTATCACCTGGGATCTGTTTGAGCTCTGTAACTTATTCCGATAAACTTCTAGTTACACTGGAGATATCTGTTTGCATTTAAATATATATTTGATGGAAAAAAAAAAATATGATTTTTCAAGGTGAAAAACGGCTTTATGCATTTTTCCCTCTTAATATTTATCCCCGCTCTGCTAAAGATTGTGCAAATGCACAGAATACAGAAGTTGGTTTTCTGAATATTTGACTGTTAAGATGAAACAGATTAAGTTGGACGGTACCTGTGAAGACAAAGAGAAAATGATAGCTTAATTATATGACTGGAAGCCTGTTACAGAGCCAGGTATTGACTTCAAGATATAGACAGGTCTATGCCTTATTCTCCAAGTCCGTTATTTCAGCAGTACATATCTCTTCTGTTATTAGAAGAGGAACTTTGTTCAGTTGCTTCTGTAGTACAAATCTGGTTTTGCCACAGTTAGATATAAAGAGGTATTCCAGATATAAAATACCAATGAAATCAAAAGCAAATTAGAATGCCATTTGACAAACGAAGACCTAAGAGCAGACTCAGTGAACAGAGTAAATACTAAACATTGCCTGAGGAAAACACCCATAAAAATCTTTCATAAAATAAGAAGCTAGTAGGAAACAAAAATATCACTAGCAAACTGACTGAGTGTTGGGGCATCTTTCCATTCATCAATAAATGCAGTGAGCAACAAGGACTGAAGCCGCAATCTGCTGCAATTTACTATTCGATTCCTATCCTGACTATTGGCTTCTTTTCCCATCTGTTACTCACCCAGTTTTAAACTATACTATCACTTACCTTTCATCCCAAGTTTTTCAAGTTTCCTTCATAGTCTCCTGAGAGGCCTTATCAAAGCTGTTCAAACAAATTACTTATTGGAAAGGCAGAATTTAAAGGGCACCTAAATATAGCTGCCATGTTTTTAATCTGATAATCAAATAACATATAAAAATGCTTTAAGCAAGTTATTCTGCTTCTTTGAAATTATACATATTTGGCATTAAAAGAAGAATTACTTTATCATGAGGCTCTGAAAACTGATATACATTGTCCTAAACTACTTACTGTTCATTTTCTCTACCATGCATGAATTCTTCAGGTCTTTGGGAATTTTCTTTTTCTGTTGGCCACTTGGTAGGAATCACATTTCTGTGTGTAGTCATCTGCCTGCCTATAGTTAGTGTCCTCTCCTACCAAAGATGTTCCCTTCATTGTGACTTTGGCTTTTCTCTGAAAGCCACCTGCCTGGACATGTTCAAACACAGTAATATAATGTTGAAGAAGCAGTGACTCAAGGCAACATGAAATTAGTGCACCAAGAGATTGTGTTTTGGTTTTTCACACTTAATACAATCTGTCATATTGTATTCCATGAAATCTATTTGCATGGGTTCCCCCCCCCCCCCCCCCCCCCCCCCCCCCCCCCCCCCCCCCCCCCCCCCCACCCCCCCGCCACCACCCCGACCCA
>WUAM01000259.1:471350-486675 GCA_024336885.1 Actenoides hombroni | reverse complement strand
AAATTAAAAGTTAGAATTATCTTAGAAACTAGAATGAATCTCAAATGAAGTACAAAATTTTTATTTTATTGCATGGGTTTATGAAAAGAAACATGATCTGGAAAGTGCATCCTTAGGTACACTTGCAAAGACACTCCACAGCAAGCAGTTTAAACAATATTTTTTGTCCTAATCTAATAGTTTCAAAACAGAAATGGTGGTATTATAATTAAATGTTATCAAGGAAAGGTTGTATGCAAGAATCTTAACAACTAATTTAAGATCATTGAAGGTCACCCATAGAATTGTATTGGGTCTGACTGAGCTGGAGTTGGTTTTCCCCATAGCAGCCCTCCCAGTGCTGTACTTTGCATCGAGAGCTGGAAAGGTGCTGATAACACACCCGTACTGTAGCTACTGCTGGGAGGGGATCACATAGCAACAAAGCTACAACATTCCCCCTGCAATGGGATGGGGTGGACAAGATCTTGGGAGCGGATACAGCTGGAACAGCTGACCCAAACTGACCAAAGGGATATTCCATACAATATGATGTCAAATGAACTACAAAAGATAGAAAAAAGGAGAAGTGGGAGGGGAGCATCCACTTGTCGACTGGAGCAACCACTATGTGTTTGGAGCCCTGCTTCCTTGGAAGGGGGCCAGACATCACCTGCTGATGGTAAGTAGGGAATAAATCTTTGTTTTCTTTTGTTTCCACACACATGGCCTTGCTTTGCTTTTCAGTAAAATGCCTTTGTCTTAACCCATGAATTTCATCTTATTTTCTTCACCCTGGTCCAGCTGAGAGGAGGAGATTGGGGGAGTGATAGAGCAGCTTCATGGGCACCTGGCATCCAGCCAAGGTCAAACCACCACAAGAATTAAAGAGATTGTTTAGACTTTTACAGAGTAAGCAGTTTTTTTCTTAAAGGTTGAAAATAAAAAATATTGGCTGTTTTAATCAGACACTTGAAGAAATAAAGATTAATTTGAGAATCCCAAAGACGATTTTTCACTCTTTCAGCTTTTTTTCAACTAAAGACATTGACAACAATTTTTCTTGTCATATTAGAGTGATTTGGCTCCTTTTCTTAGTTTGAGGTCCAGGAAGAATAAAAATAAATAAAATTTGAAAAGCCATAATAAAAGCTATCTGTCATTATCTAAATACTGGAGGATCCTGGCTACACATCTAGTGAAGAATGTCAGATTGTTTCTCCTTTCCAACAAAACCACTGGTCATATATTTACATTCATAAGGGTAGGTTACAGGTCCCCTGTAAATACATTTACTATGAAAATAGGTTTTCACATTTCATTCCAAATGGGTTACTGCTTACTAAGCATTTTATAACAAAATGCACACTCCTTAAAAAAGGTACTTAAAAAAAGATAAATGAATTCTCAGTTGTTCTGGATGAAGTTGCAATTCTTCCATAAGCCAATGGAAGCAGCCATACAGATAACAGAACTCTGTAATTATTTAACAAACTGTTTATGATGAAATTAAAGTCCTTTAAAGTAAGTGCAACAGTTGTAGATAAAACTATATTTTTCTGTAAATTCACCTTAAATTGTTTTTAAGACGCATTATACTTTGCGTATGGTATGTTTTATATTAACTCTGTAATTTCTTGGCAAGCAATAGGAGAAATGGTGGGGCCTGAAAGAGACATCAAGCATAGATGCACTAATACTGATAGGCAAACAAACATTTCTGTGGAAAAAATAAGGGGTTACCCAAAGAAGTCTGGTTTCCTTTGCGTTGGAATACCTGCCTTGAGGGAGTGAGGCTATATACACTATATGGTAAGACCTCATACATGAAAGTAATCTGGAATAGAATCTTCCCTTCCTGATGTTGTGCTTGCCTCATCTCTGCTACGTCTGACATGGGAGTACTAGGCCAGAAAGAGGCACTCTTTATCAGTGTTACATCTTGATTTGAAGACTTCTCTCCTTCCCACTAAGACACTTCAAAGAGACCAGACCTACCCAGGGACAGCGAATAGTACATTCAGCAAAGCCTTTTCTGAGGCTCATTGACATGCTGGTCTAATACCACTTTTTCTGAAAAATGTACTGTTGGAAAATCAACCAAATAGGAAAAGTCATGCAAAACAGCTGTGGTTTGAAGTACTTCATCTTCGTCCAGTTTGACTCCCAATCCCTTCTAAGGGCTTTATCTCAGAGAAGGATTCAATCTGAAACTTTTGGATCTAGCATGAAATTTTTACTTTTCCAACGCAGTAGGATAATCAATGGCAACAGGCTGTCTGGTTCGGAAGACTAGGTGTACAGTGTGTATTAGAAACAATGAAGAGCATGATTTCTCTCCCTCTGACTAACTGCTCTGAACACAAGGACACCATTTAGAAAGAACTGTAGAATAAAATGAATGAAAAGATTAGTGGAAGAATGAAATTAAGTGGTCATTCTTAAAGTGATAATAATTCCATAATGCACAAGCATGCAAATGCACCCATATGCTTCAATATTTCCCTGTTGTTTTGATTTTTTTTTTCTTATTTACAGACAGTACATACACTTGATATTATCTTCTTATAAAAAATGTGCAACAATTGAGATTAAAGTCAGTGTAGGTAAAATGAATGATGTTGGCAGAACTCACAGTCTTTCTCCACTGTAAGGAGGGATATTCACTACTAAATGGAAAGGATCTAGAGTTGTGAAGTATTAGTATTCCATGTATGAATTGAAGATTCGTATCTCCTTACCTGTCAGACTGCTTACGCATTCTATAGACTTCTATCTTGAAAAACTACTTTTGATTTGACAAGTAGTTTATGGTGTCTTGTACCTGCCTTGTTTGGGTCATAGGGCAGCAATTTTGTCCTCTCTGTATCCTCCCTTTTCAGGCATATTATCAAAACTCAAGAAAAGGTGGAAATAATTTCTTATGCTCAGTAGATCCTTAAACATTCCTCAGCTATTTGACAGAAATTCTAAAGCAAATCTTTAAAACAAAGTCTAACCAGCTTAACTATTCCACTTGATAAGATATTATTACTTTACTATAAAATGTAGGCATCATCATTTTATGTATAATGCAAGAGAAGCCTTAGGGAGTGTACAGCAACTTCATCTACTTTTTCCATCATATATTAGATTTCTAAAGATTTTTCTTTGTACATATTAAGTAACCACTTACAAGACTGAAACAATAGGCTGTCCCTAACAGCAGAAGGAAAGGAAAAGGTAAAATAACAATAGAAAATTTAGGGAAAACAATTAACTTCTTTACTGTTTGGATTTGGGGAAAATATCACATTTACAAAAAAAAAAAAAGTACTTAAATCATTAGAAATGATAGAAAAGTCAAGGGTAAATTTTATGTTCTCTTTTCAATGAGATATTGCAGTATGTTTGGGGGGGAGGAGAGATGGGGGCTGTAAAGAGAGGGTAATGAGTTTATTCTGAATGCTTTCTTCTCCTTTTTCAGATCTCTTAATTTCTCCTGAGAGAGAGTAATCAGTGAGTTAAAAAATTTAAATGATGGCTCATACATCTGTTTGCCATTTCCACTTTTTTCTGACCTTAAAACCATCCATCATGCTCCTTGAGGATTGCAATATTCAATGATCTTTTTTTTTTTCCTTTTTTTTTGAATGAGCTTCATCTTATGCTTTGAATTTCCTGAACATTAATAAAGCACTGTTTTTCCCTCCCTGAAAATAATAAATTGTAGACACCAATATTAGTCAACATATACTTGTGATTTAAAAAGTTGAATAGGTATTTATATGTTGAAATATCAAGATCTATACACACAGGTGGGAACCTTATGTCCAAAGTGGTCTTATGGAAAACCATGGGAAGAACAATAAATCTTCAAAATAAGTTAAATACTTAAAGTCCATTGTCAGGTAAGATGTGGATCTCCACAGGTCATCTAAGTAGATCAGTGGTGTTATTTTTGGTCCATGCAGAAATGATAGCTTTTTTTGTTGGTGTTGTTTATGAAATGTCCAATTTGAGATAGCTAATTGTAATTAAGGTAGTCTGAGTTTTCATTAACTAGACCTAGCAAGCAGCTCATTAAGCATACAAAGTTTCTCTCATCTCTACAGCAGACAGTGGCCTTTAGGTATTGCTGCTGTAAGTGTTAAAGAAGACATTTAGAACTGTGCTCATCCCTTGGAGAATTAATACAATTGTGTACCCTGCTGATCCATGGAAGCTGAGGATGATTTCCAGTGCAAGCAAGCTTGTCCACCAGAGCCAGTCTAGGTGGAGCTTTCACTGTATAAAGGACAGTAGCTGTCAGACCCTGGCCTTTTACTGTGATATGTCACAGCACAACCCATCTCACATGCTGCAAAACATCCTGCATGAGATAAATGGATGTATTGCACCTCAGGATGAGACTACACAGTCAGCTGTGGCCTATCTCTGCCTAGCAGATTGCACGTGAGGTCAATAAAGTGTAAGTGAAAAAATGTGCATTGTGGATCTTAATTTAACTTACTGGGGTTCCTGAAGGCTGTTCTCACCCATGTGACATGAGGAAGCTGTATCAAGTCATGATGGACTGCACAGGTTTCACAGATTTCTCACACACAAGATGAGAAGTATTTGTCCACTTTTTTCATCTGAGAGGAAAAGACAGATCAGTCTGAAAAAATAAACTCATTCCTATTCCACAGAGTGAATACTTCCAGAGGAGGATTGAGAGTGACAGAAATCATGGAAAATGCACAGTGCTGAGCTCAAGTATGTGACAAAGTAAAGACTATCCAGGATTTCAGAAAATAATATATTCATCAAAAAGAGAAGATGTTAACCAACTGCTAAACAATATATGCTTTAGTAGAAAATATGATTAATAAGAACAAGGGTTTATAGTATGAACAAACTATTATTTAGCTGATAAAAACCCCTTATTGAATATAACATTTAATTTGCCAACTGTGGTTTTTATGTATTCCTTACAGGAAACAGAATATAAATTCTTTTGACATCTAGTCTTATTAAAATTTCTGTAGTATTACTTAAAAGGGGTTTGATAATAACAGGATTGCTTCATGAGTGTTAAGTGATCATACTTTGTATGTGTGATCACAAAACACAGAAAAACTTGTAGATCCTATGGACATTATATTTGAATACATTCCTTCCAGAGGTAAATGGAGCTGTAACATAGGCAGAAAAGGAGCAGTAGCTTCCTATTGTAAACTTCATTATTTTTTCATAATGTAATATAGTGTAGTCATTAGAAACTCAAAGACAGAAATTATTGTCTCCATCCAAGAAGCACTTAATCTCTATTACCTGGAGGTTAAAAGTCAAAGAACAATCATCCATGTCAGTGATTCCTGCAGCAGATTGTTACTGAACCATGTAAGGTCGTTTAGTGGGGAGAATTAGTTCCCAGCAGCTTCACATGTCAGAGACATAGTACTATTATGCCCCAGATCTTCCTTCTGGAAAATTATGGTGATTCTATGGGCTTTCTCAGGAGAGGTGTCCTGTAGAAAGTAAAGAAAGGCTTGTCTTTGACAGACGTTTCTGCAAAGGGTGACAATGAAAAGAAAAATTTTGCTGATTTTATCAGTCAGCTGTAGATGAAAGGTACAGAAGCACAGGCAGCTGCCCTTAGCTTATGAAATATATCAGTAAGACATATCTTGTATTTTTTGTAGTTAATATACCTTCTAAATCATTGCCAGTTTATGCATGAAAAATGAAACTTTCCTCAAGTGACCATCCTAGAGACCAGAAAAGCCTGGGAAAGCCTCAAAAATGGGCCATTGACCAAAGAGAGATTGGAAACTTCTGTATTAGTTTAATTTGAAAGTTGTCAATAGTGATGTGAGCATATGAAGTCAGTTTCCCTCTAGAAATGCTATAGTCTGTCAATGCGGTGAGCGTTCTGCTTGTGTTGTACAGAACAGGTCAGCAGAAAAAAATGAGAATGGAAAAGAGCAAGATGCCAAAGCCCATGGAGTTTCTGCAGCTATGACATGGAAAGATGGGCTGCTGTTGTGTAGGGAAACTGACTGGAAGGAGCCAATGAGGAAAGTGGTAAAGACCTGATGTGCATGCAAAACTTTCTATTATGATCCTCACTATAAAAGTTATAAAAGACAGCAGAACAGGTATCACTAACTAACTTGCATCTTCTCTCCCCCCATATCACACCTATATCAAATCAAATGAAGTAATGTAAGAACATAAATTTTTTCTGAAGTTTTTTTTTGGATGTGAGACTGATTTTTTTTTTTTTTTTTTTTTTTTTTATTGTAATGCTTTGCAAAGGAAATAACACTTTTACTTGTTCACCTTCAGTGGACGACGAGTGCTAATTGCAGCAGCTTGCCTTTGCTTGAAAAATAATGTTGAAGAAACCAAAGCAGGATTTTAAAATCATTGAAGTACTTGGTTTGCTTTTTGTGTTTCCCAGGTCCATTTCTACAGAAACAGAAACAAGCAGTAGCAGAGAGCTCACTCTTGCTTTTCTTGTGAAAGTAGACTTTAAGTAAGTTTTGTTTTCTTTCCTCAAGATGGGAAAGTATAGGATATTTTGGAAACAACGCCACAGCACAAGGAAGTAGTGGATTGACTTGATGAAGGGGTAAATTTCTTTTTGTTTTTAATCTGCTTATAGTTATGGTGCAGAACAAAGGGTGTTCTTAGATGCACTGTTAGAAAAGAGATTTAATAAAAGTATTTGAGGTATAATATTTATCTTAAATGATGGAAATATGCTTTGTGTCATAACTCTCCTTACCATTTAAAATATGTAAATGTTCCATTTTGAACAGTGCAGTCAGAAGCTACATTATCCTTACATATACCCCAAAACAGTGAATATTTTTTAAAGAATAATTACTAGAAAGAGAAAATTTAGAATTAGTTTCATCAGTATTAACAGACATTTCTTCTTTAACGGTCTGCAGTCAGCCTTCCTTATGATGTGCAATTCTTTAAGTCATCCAAAAGCTTATTTGTACAAAATTGACTTGTAATTGTTTGCCAGATAATATAGTTGAATACCTGCCATTTCTTCACTGTCATTATAGAAGGCAAGGCAGGTAGGCAGACAATTTGTATCCAAACCAGTATCCTCTTCAATAAATTTTTCAAGTGAAAATACATGTCAGAATTATTTAATGCAATGTTATTAAAGACTCAAATTTTGAAGATCAGGAAAGAACAAGAGATCATCCAGCTTGCTTTAAGTTCTAACTCTGCATTTCAATCAGATATATTTCCATTGAACAGAATTTACTGAGTCCAAAGTACAGCTTTCAGCAAGTTTCTGTTGAAAGTCTCTAAAATATTTTACAACTCAAAAGACTACTGTTTCAATAGGTAGCTTGCTTCAATAATTAATTACCTTAGTAGTTAGAAAGCTGTGCCCAGGTAGAAGTTTCAAGGCCAAACAGATTCAAGAGTGTAAGATGTACTGTTACAAATCAGACTTTGAAATAGACCTGAAAACTTCTTATTTCTCATACTTTACATTATTTTGTTTTGACAGATAACTTTCATTGCTTTACATGAATGTAGCCTCAACTGACTGTCCTGAGTTTGGATAGGATGGCGTTAATGCTCACAAGCAGGTGGAAGGGGCCACAGGTGGGATAAACAACCGAACAAGCCAGTGCAATATTCCATACCCTACTGACATCAAGCCTGCTATATAAGGGGAGGGCTGGCCCCAGGGAAAGGGCAAGTGATTTCAATACACAGCTAGAGCAGGAAAAGCTGTGTCCCGGGTGCCAGTAGAACATTGTGGTTTATACAAATCATTTCTTAAATTATTTCATCCTTATTATTGTTATTGCTGTTGTCTCTTCTCTCTTGGTGTTGTTCTGTTAAACTATCTTTATCTCAACCCATAGGGCTTCACCTTTTTCTCCCAATTTTCCTTCCCATCCCACTGGGGGGCATTGGTGGGGAGGGGACAGTGGGTGAGCATCAGTGTGGTGTTTAGCTGCCAGCTGAGGTTAAATCACAACACTGACATTACCAGAATGTCAACCCCTGTATCATGATATGCACTGCCATTAAGCCCCTACTCATGGAGCAAAACAATACACAACGTGTTATGATATTTGATCTTGCATCTTGCAACTTAAGAACTACACAAGAAATGCAGAAAGCGATGGCATGAAAAAGAAGGGCCAGATGTTCAAAGATAGATAAACATGAATTTTTTTTAAACTCCTCTATATCCTTTATTAATTTGATTCTCTGGGAACATAGAAGAATGTGGAGCCAGATCACAAAGTTGGATGCAATTATAATATTTATGAGTTGTACAGTATATTAATTCCTGTAAGATTTCATTCATTTTCTCACAGGAAGACTCATAACCTTAGTCATCTTTTATTTTCTCTTAAACTTCTGGATTATTTTAACCATACATTTACTCACAAAATTAGAGATTTTAGAGAAGATGTGTTTGGACTGGGTTGGACTTTTTTCCCACATAGGTTTGGGTTTTTTTAAGTTAACTTTCAACAAATAAAGAAAATAATTTAAAAAAAACGATGCCTGCTGTAGTCACTGCTATAAAGAAATCAATGATCTTCCACATTCTCAACAGTTTTTCAGGGCATTGCCAGTAAAAAGCATTCTTGCTATCAGAGGGTCAGAGTAGCTTTCCACCACTGATCATTACATCATCTCAAAGACGTACTCTGACAAACTGTGTAAGACATCACTTGCATTTTGTTTTACCTTTCCCACTCCCCTTCCCCCACACTTGTCAAAATACTTTCATTTCAAACATTC
Organism: Actenoides hombroni; assembly: GCA_024336885.1. Taxonomy (NCBI): domain Eukaryota; kingdom Metazoa; phylum Chordata; class Aves; order Coraciiformes; family Alcedinidae; genus Actenoides; species Actenoides hombroni. Next base: position 477,930 of record WUAM01000259.1, on the reverse strand, counting down.
TTTCTAAGTTACCTTCTGAAAAAAGTGGGGAATGTCTCATTTCACTCCACCCCTTTCCTGATAAACATTTTCTCTCCCCTTTTCCCACCCTTCTACCTTGTGCCTCCAGTTGTAATTCAAAAAGCAGGGCAAAACAGGCCTAACCTCAATTTCCTCTGTTGAATCTGCAGCTGCTTGATTGATGGCCTTATAAATTATTAATGGAAAGACCTCATGTGCATATTAATGGACATGTCTCTTTATTAATTCATCATGCAGCTGCTGCAAAACCACAGAGTGGATGGCTCAGTCTCCTCCCATATACAGACATAAGCAATGTCTCTTCCTGAGCTTCTCTCCAATCCCTGCCCCTTTACTAGCTTGCCCTTATTTATGCAACAACACAAACAATTTTAATTTCCGTTGTGTTCTAATATCATTTGCCAGCCCATAACAAGAAGAACCAAGAGGACTGGCATCAAATTCTCCAGTAATGTTTATTATGAAAAATAAACCTTAATGGGAGTAATGAGAATTTACAGCTTTTTTCAGTTATTTTCATTTGCTCTGAGGTTCTACATGCTAACATGTTTTGTGTTTCATTTAATGCTACAATGAATATAACACACAGAGTGGTGGTGTTTGTCACTGGAGACTAAAAAGATGCAGAAATATTCCCGAGGAAATGATGAAAAATAATAAAGTAGTTAGTTACATGTGCAGCTCTGTTTTCCAGGAATAAGAAACAAAAATCACTAGAGACTTGAAATAAACAAGTTCTTAGACAATCTTCGGTGAAAAAATACAGAAGAGTAAAAGCTCTGTGTATTTCTTGACCAGGATAGATAAACACACACGGTATGATTCTTTGTGAATAGTTCCATTTTTCTCTCCAAAATGGTGCTGGATATTTCATGGTATGATCTGGCCTTCAATAGAATTTGCCTCGATATAGTTGGCAATTGGAATGATTAAAAACAGACAGAAAACACGTTACATTGGGTAACTCCAAGTCTCTGAATTTAGCATTCTGAATGAGGGTAGATGATAAATAAGTACTTAACAGTTAATTTAAATAAAAAAAATCTTAAAATTTTCATGTGTGTCCTGTCATCGCAGAAGCAGGAAACCCCTGACCATAATGGTTGTCAAATAAACCAGTCGAACTGACAATGTCTGCCATTTCACAGATGAAGGCGGAGTATAACTGAATAATGAAAAGGTGTTTGCATAGGAGGGGTGGAGAGAAAGGAAGGTATAAAAACCCAGCAAGGTCACACATGGCATAAACAGGTTGTTGCTTGTATGAAGAATGAAATGAGACTTTCTGAACCCTTACAGACCCAGAACCTGTTAACATTTTCCACATTTAGTTTACACACATACACAGAGAGAAATAGTTCCATTGCAGTTTAGTTTAGATTCTGATTCCAAGATTTTAAAGCCGGAAGGGACCATTAGATCATCTCTTCTGACCTTCTGTATTACACAGATCATAAAATATTGTGCAGAGACTGTTGTACTGAGTCCAATAACAGTCTGGAATCATAAGTCACAAGAGTTTCACTGTCAAGTTTTGTCTTCAGTATTTGATCTTAAAAGCAAGGTGATTTGTCTATAGATAAATAGTAAACCTTACATCATTCTCTGTATCATTATCCTTACTTGCTCCAGCAGAGGTTAAGGAACATCATCATTTGATGTAATGCAATTCAGTGGAGGGCTCTGTGTTAAATTATCCAGTGGAGCTTCTGTTTGCTCATGCTAACACAAATATTAACGTGTGGTAGTATATTAAATAAGCAACACCCAAGATACAACTTGAAGCAGTGAGTCCTGACCAAATATTTAGGTGGAACTAAGAGCTGTCACCGATGCTGCAGTACTGAATGTGTCTGTCAGTCCCAGCTTCTCATCTGGACACCCTAACAGTGGGGGTTTTATGTTTGGTAACTGGGGGTTATATTTTTATTTGTTGGTTTCACTTTGCTTTATTATAATCCTCATACTTCTTTGCAAGTTTGTAGGCAAGTTTTATTCAACGTAGTGATCATTATTAAGACAGGCAGCAGCATAATCTTATGACTGCACCACAGCAGGCTCAGTGTTGGTATGTTTGTTTAAACCACAGAGAACTCTTTCCTTACAGAAAGCTTGTTTCCTCCTCAGGCCCCGCAGAAATCTGCTAAAGCTAGGAAGTAGTGGTGTGATTTATTTTCTCATCTCTCCCCACGGGGCATGAAAACATTTCTTCAGAGTTGGAAGGAACTGTTCTGAATGGGAAACCTCTGCAGACTCAAAGTGAATGTGCATATCTGTTTTTATCACCTGCATCTGCTTATGACAGAGGAAGAGAAGTATAGGTCAGTGGCAATCCATTCCATGAAATAAAGGAGGGAGGATTCAGTTGCATAGTGGAAATGAGAAAACAGATCTGAATTTTAATCTGGGCTTTGGGTCTCTATCCTTGCTTTTCCATGAAGTAGCCATATAAATGAATGCTCTTGATAAAATTTCCGTCTTCACAATACATTTACCAAAAGCTTTCATGCAGTGCTGTTGTTACCTGATAGCCTCCAGGATGTTAACAGCAGCTAACAGAGTCAGATGTCCTGCTGTCTTACAGTGAAGGTAAAACTCCTTTTGGAGAAACATAATGGAGTTTTTTTTGTTGTTGATTAAGGACCCTAACTAGATCACATATCAGGGAGAGTCTGATCCACACTTTCACATATTGAGATAACATCTTTTAAATATAATGATGGTTCTGAATATATTAGAGAATGCCAGATCTGAATGCATTAGAGTAGCAGTGATATGCATGCGGAATTCTTAAACACTATGTAACTACATACTGAGTAAAACTAAACTTGCTTTTTCATGTAATTATTAACAGGAAAGTTAGTTACCTATTGGTGAACAGATTAATACAAAATAAAGACCAAGTCTGTCCTTCATTGAAATTTGACTGGAATCCATATTTATATCTTTGGAAAGCCTTAAAGTCATCAGCTGATGTTTATAGATCATTTCCAGGTTTGGAAGTGTCAACTTACCACAGGAAACTGTTAGAACTCAACGTGCCTATGTATTTTATGGGTAGAGGAGCCTCAGGATGGCAGGACAGACCTAGGCACATAGGTATGCACTGAATTCTGCCCATCAAGGTGCTAAAGTTCACCTTCATTTTTATCTACCTCATGGCCTAAATATTTATTTTGTTGTTTAGGATAGTATTTCATCGTGTGATGTTTGATATTGCTCAGATATATTATCTAATTTTATTTACAGAAAATAGCCCAACAAACTAGTAAATGTTGATGTCACTCACTTTGTTTCCAGTATTTCATTATACATTTTTATACATTTAATGCCATTCATCCCTTCTATAACAAGACAGAAACATTTGTTTCCTAGACAGTTCCAAACCAGAAGTGTTCTGCAGAAAACATCTTGAGGAGATATATCTGTGTTTTCCTCTCTTTTCTTTATTCATGAAAATAGTAAATAATATGTGTGTGTTCATCATGCATGTTTTTCAATTATCTAGTGGGTAAAGAAAGTGAACTTTCCATATTCAGTCTGCTGATGGCTAAACAATTTATCCTAAATAAAGGTAATAGAATGAAAAACTTACAGAAATAAAAGACAGTGATGGACAGAAATAACATTTTTAAATAACATGTTTAAAATTTCTATAGAATATCTAAATTGTTATTTTCATGTAGACAGTGGAAGACAGTTTCAGAAGTATATTTTTCTTTCAGATGTATCTTCACACATTGTGGGTGATTTTAGTCTAGTCAACAGAATCCTGAATTATAATGCTATAAAGAAGAGAATTTCCTTGAGAACTTTATAATTTTAAGAATCTATTCCCTGTCATAAAGTGAACTGCAGCTGAGATATTGCTCATAGTAACAATTTCAGAAAGAAAAATAAGGGTTTGAATGTAATATTTCACCTTTTTCCTTTTCATTTTTTAACAAGTGAATGAGAGGAATAATTCCACTTATTCAGTTTTGAAATTAACATTCTTATTGGGTGTCAAGCAAAAAAACCCCAAAACCAAACAGGAGTAAGAAGACTATAATTATCCTTCTTTATTTTAAATAATAATATTCCTACTGGAAATAGGTGGCTTTTTTTGTAAGTATAGGCATACTGACAGAATAAGTGATGCTTGTGGATCATTGCTAGTGAGTTCAATCCTAAGTGAGCTGAGTGACTAAAATAGCATTTACAGCATTCCTCTGAGGAGTGGGAGTAAAAGAATTCTATCTTTTTAAAAAAAAAAAACCCAAACATCTTGCTAGTGTTCAGCTTGCCTTGTAGGCCACTTTGCTATAGAATTTTCTTTGGTTTTACCTTATTTGTAGCCAGTAGATTGGGAATACTGTAGAACAGTTGGTATTTAAGCCAGATGGAGCAGAAACTATTCACATAGTTACAGAAAGAGCAATCTCAAGGTTTGCTGACTTGACATCTTTTCTGCCTGCCATATTTATCTTTGTGGCCTTCATGAAGAAATGACATCTTCACTGCAAAGAAAGTGCTGCTGAACCAGTGAATCCACTGAGAAAACAGTGGGCTCTGTTAGCTCACAAGAGAGACTTAAAACCCCATGGTCTGTAACTAACACATTTGTGGATGGACCAGCAAGACCCAGTGAATGGAAGTGGGAATGGCAAAGAAGAGCCACACACAAAGGTCTGCAAGACTTCCTGCCTGAAATCTCAAGATACCCATTAATAATAAGCATCATAAACAGATATTAACTGAATCAAAACTAAATGTTAAAAAAGTGCCAATTTAAAACATAATCTTTAGAAAAGATGACAGGCTTAATGTTTCTAAAAATACGAATGACTACAAAATAGATAAAATAGGCAGGCTGTCTATTGGCAACACTTAATTCATGACCAGTTCTTTCCTCACCCTCTGTGCCATCATCTACCTCACTTATTCTAAGCCTTCTCTGGCTCCTGCACAGAAGCTGGTGGGTGCTATTGCCCTCTTCTGGCTAGAAAAAGATAGTACTCAGCATGTAAAGGAAAACCGACGAAGAAGATCTTGGTATAGGGCAAATAAGTATCTGCTGTGGTTGTACTCTGGGGTTGCAGGAAGCTTTGACATGATGCAGAATACCATCTACAAGTTGAACAAGTACTGTTTCCAAGACAGCTGATAAAATTAAGTAATGTTTGTAAGTGAGGTTAAAGCTGTTAGTTATTTAGGGAAGAATGTATCATGAAAATTCATTTAAAGACGTGTCTCTTGGTCCTCCTGGCACTGGACAAATCCATATGGGAGAGAGTTTTGGCCAGGTGCAGTTCATCTGTGCAGCTGCTTGCTTGAATGTCTCCTTTAGTCATCTTCACTTAAAGAAGACAGACACGCCAACAGCAGAATTCCATTTCCAGCAAGCCCAAGTTTCTTCTTTACTCTGCTTCCTGTGGTGGGCCCCTCCTGATCTCTCTGCTGTGACAGCAGCTTTAAGGGTTTAACAGCACAGTGCCTTTAGATCTCATTTCGGCAGCTGTTATTAAATAGACACACATCACTTGCTGTGCCACTATGTGAGCAACCCATGGTTCACCTTCACTGAATTAGTACCCGCTGAGCACTGCAAATATTTGAAATGTCAATCCATTTGATAATGTCAAAGAGGGCTGCAAATACCACAGAATAGCACCAAGGAAACATTCAACACGTGCAGTGGCATGTATAATATCTCTTTTCTTCAGGACAAAAATCATAGTTAAATAGAAACAGGAAATCATAATAAGAAGATGTTAAGGGCAACAGATCTAACAAGCTGAAGTTGGACATGCACCTGCAATTTTTTTCCTTAAAATTTTAAGCAAACCCATCCCCTCTCGAAGAACTTAATTCTTTCACATTCATCCCTTCTAGCAAATTATTTTCTATTAGAAAAAATTGGGATGTTCACAACATAATGACCCATGTATTTTACATGTAGATTCTGTAGTTTCAAATCAGGGCAGAAAGTTGAGGCTTGTTATAACATCATTATTTTATTTTCCCACTCAAGAATCCTAAACCAGAGGGAAATATTTTATCTGAATAGTACACAATAATGAGACCATATTTTCAGTCACAGAAGCTTGGATCAGCAAAGAAGCAGGTGAAACTGGAAAAGATTAAGCTGACTAGTAGGTTGAACTTTGCCCTGTAGAAAGATTTGCCTTTTCAAAAGACAGCAGGAAATAAGCATTAAACTTGTTGCTGGGTGTTGAATAAGAAAGTTAGCAACCTAAGGCATGTGCAACAATGAATTGAAATCTGACAGTTACACAGAGGGGGGAACAGTCTTCCAATGAGTTCCAGGTTCTTTTTTTGTTTGTTTTTATATGTGTGTGTGTGTGTTAGACTTTCCTTGCTAAACTGCACATTTTTAAACATTTCCGCAAAGTGTACCACCCAATATATGAGAAATTGTATATTAGTGATGGAGGGCAAGTTTCCTTTTTCATTAAGAATCATTCAGTCACCTAAGAGAGAGAAAGAAAAGAAAGAAAAGAAAGAAAAGAAAGAAAAGAAAGAAAAGAAAGAAAAGAAAGAAAAGAAAGAAAAGAAA
>WUAM01000259.1:452044-471250 GCA_024336885.1 Actenoides hombroni | reverse complement strand
GAAAGAAAAGAAAGAAAAGAAAGAAAAGAAAGAAAAGAAAGAAAAGAAAGAAAAGAAAGAAAAGAAAGAAAAGAAAGTTTATGCACTGACTGGCACAACAGGCAAATACCATATACTTTACTGTGGTGGTTGAGGGTCAAGAGATGCTTTTTCTCTTTGTACACCAATGAAGACTAATGACTCACTGAGCACAAATACATCTGCATGTAATTAGTAAGTGGTACCTTAGCAATAGGAAGTTATAGTGAGACTTGTTTGTTTTAAACCACTGTCCAATTATCATGACATTTCAGGAGGCAGCTACTTTTCAGTAGCTCAAAGTGTCCAGTTAATCTAAAGATCTATTTTTAAATACGACAAGAAAAATTACAAACTGCAGTATACTCAGCACTAAAGTCCCTTCTAAAGGCTTGATTACAAGTTTCTCTTGGGTTTATCAGTCACTTCAACAGTTTTATTTTCAGGTTGTTTTGCCTTCCTCAATGTCAAATTTGGGTGAGGCTCCACCTAGAACTCATCACTTCCAAGCTCTAAGTACATGAAAGATCACTTTATATTACAATCATATCTATAGTTTTTCCTACTAACATACATATAACATGATTTAAGGAAAAAAAAAAGGTAAGAAAAGTTACAGCAGGTCTCGGTCTATTTATCTGAGACAATTAAAATACAGAAGGTAAAATTTATTAGTGGTAAATACGATTGATGAATCTAAAAATCAGTTTGAATGCAGAGAAGTAAACTCCATTAAATTGCTCATAGATAATAACTTCTAAAAAAGTCTGAGAATTTTACTTGCTGCTGTGCGCGTTGTCTTGGTTAATAGCTAACAGCATGTCACTGCAAACACCCCAAGCAGCCACAGTTATTACTCATTCTGCTACCTCCTGTTCTGAAGAATGTCAAGACAAAGTTCCTCTTATTGTCTTAAAAATTTAACAAGTTCTATTGTAGTTTTACTTCCATTACATTGTTGGGTTTTGTCTTTAATGTCAAAATATACAAATGTATATGTACAAACCTTATTACAGTGACTCCAGTGGCATTTGACAAGAAGTACAACCAAAAAAAAATCAAGTCTCTTTCACTGCTTCCTCTGCCTGTGTTTAATTAAACTTGAACTGCTGATCATTGTTAAATAAGTGCTTCAAAAACAAGCTTATCAATTATTGCTCTTCCACCTGCTTTTCATCTGAAAGCAGGAGGGCAGGAAGAGACTGCAGTTAGAAGCAGGCAGGGTCTACAAAACCTTTAAGTTTAGCTCACCTACACTAATTTTTCCTTTGATCACATTACTAGACAACAATGTCAGATATTCCTTTTCATGTGTGCAGTTTATCTCAAATCTTTGCATTCTTATCCCCTAATCACGAAAGGACTAAAATTCTGATTAACGTCTCTGTTATGCAGGCGTTCATTAGTGTAATTCTTTCTTTGCCCTTATCCCTCAATCACCTTTGAAATGATTCAGTTGCACAACTAAAGCACAGAATATGAATAAATTACAACAATAGGGTGGCTTCAGTAGATGTCTCTCATCTGATTTTAGAACATGCTTTATCCTGAGGCAGACTTTTAAGTATCCTCAGATACTTTTCCCAAGTGGCATGAAGAAAAGGTCCCTTCAGACATTTCCCAGATGAAAGCAGGGCAAGATCCTTACTTAGTGACTGGTTAGCTCAATTCCCTGTTCTTCCTCTTCTTTTTTCTTTCTTTCTTTTTTTTTTTTTTTTTCCTTTGGTTCCTAAATATGCATCAGCCTTTCTCTGCCATCAGCAAAGCTGGTATATGAAATGAATATGGTGGAAAGCCTAATTAGAGGAATAGGCCCCTGGCTGATAATTAAAATGTGCACCTTGATCCATTATTTTGGGTTCTGGCTTTGAATAGTATCAATTTATACTCATGAAATAAATAAAGCTATAGCTCCCTTTTCATGGTGAGACCTACCAATGATCTTGTGTTTATTTACTGTTTCTTAATTTATCACATCAGTGCTTATTTTGCAGATATTTGAGTTGAATGTATTTCAATACAAATGTACCTACACATCTGACTGCTACTTACACCCTTTACTCTTGCACATGCAAGCTACACACCTTTCTTCAGTTGTTCCTTAGGATGCATGGGGACAAGCAGGCACACTTACATGAACATTCTTAGGTACATAAGTACGAGGATGCTTTAGAATGTTCAACAGCATCCCGAACTAGTAATGTTAAAACAATTAGCCATAGTGTTAATGCAAAAGTCAATCCAAAATTGCAAGAAATAGCAGGATTATGCCTGTTCAAAAACTGGAAATATAAAACAGAGAAAGAGACAGGAGGCAATGGTGAACAAGTTCCTGCCTGGTGTAGCAGGGACTACCCCACCTTCCCTGCTACCCTTGCATAACAGGCATGAAGCTTTGCAAGTGGATGGTTCATCTAGCTTGGAAGTGTCGCTGAGGTTGTCAGCCTACATCCCGCATCAAAACTGCTTCCATGAAGAAAAGAAGACCAGCCACTGTCATAGGAGACTGCCTTCTAAAGGGAACAGGAGGCTCAATATGCAAATCAGATGCATTTCCTAGGGAAGTCTGCTGCCTTCCTGAGGCCAAGGTCAAATATGCGAAGAGAAAGCTTCCTACACTGCCACCACCCTTACCTTGTTATTCGTTAATGATTTTTCAGATAGGCAGCAATGAAGCTGCACCAAGAAGTCCAAGGGCAATCAAGAGAGACTTCAGGACCTTGGGACGACTGGCTAAGGGATCAGGAGCATAAGCATTGTTCTTCTCTATTGCTCCAGTGTCAGGTAATGATGAGGGAAGAAACAGGAAGAGCCAGCAGATCTTTATTGGATGTGGGGGGAAACATAGTGACAAAGGATGAGGAAAAGGCTGAGGTACTGAATGCCTTCTTTGCCCCAGTCTTTAATAGTAAGACCAGTTGTTCTTCAAGTATCCAGACCTCTGAGCTGGTAGACAGCTGGGGCTGGCTTGTTCAGCTGCAGTCCCAAGTGTGTGTTCAGTTGTCTGGCAAGAACTCTCTTCTTTCTTCACACTGCCATGCTCCATGTTTTGCTAAGCTTCAAAGCTTCAAAGCACACCAGAGCTCATATATAAATTCAACTACATGTTAAGTATCTACATGGACTAACTCTTGGCATGAGGAGAATGGCTCAGACATTAATAAAATGAAGAAACTGCTGCTGAATAGAACAGGCATAGCAATCAGAAACTTCACAGACATGTCTGAAAAATTCCATACCTGACCTACAAGCTCTTCTGAAGCTGAAGTACCATGATCCAGTGTATTTGGAGGTATTGCCACATTTGAGTCTGAAGTAGCATAGTACCATTTCCTGTTTTGGTTTATTTTCAATGGTAAAGCCTACAGTAAGTGCCATAAGCAAAGAATATTCTGGCCAGATAGAGGTTTCCTGCTGAATATCTGCATATGCTGTGGCACAGTTTGGAGGTTGCTGTCTTAAGGGAAATTACTTCCAGCTAGTTAATGACTGATATAGCCCCATATAGGCAACCAGCTACCCTGTGCTGGCAGGAATTCTGCAGGATTTGGGAGCCGCTTGTTATCATTAGCTCTTTAGAAGTCTCAACCAATTTAGGTCAAAATAATCACAACTTTTTGTTACCACCAGTAAAATCACTTCATAATACTATATAGTAATATACTTATATACTTACTACCCCTTAAACAATTTTCTTTTCTCCAAGTCCAGCTGTAACCTTGCATAGACATTACAGTCCAGTGTGCAAGTTATAATTGAGGTGGGGTTTTTCTTATTTAGCTACAAGAAGTGCTCAGAAGCTTGCATGTACAGAGTCAGAAGGCAAGCTACAAAAGTTTGTCAAAACTACCTTATTTACTGGTCCCATGTGTATTTTTTTCATCTAATGGGGAAGCAGAAGGGAGAAAAAGGAAAGGAAAATAATCTGTATATCTTTCTAATAGGTTGTACAAGGAATAATTTCATCTGATCTTCAGTTTAGTCCATTCTTTGAAGTTATTTGATACCACCCCAAAATGTTGTGCCCATGTTGCATTCAAATAAGGGAGATGAAGACAAAGAAAGATCTTTATTGTATGCTTGAACCTGATCCTATAAAGAAGAGTAGAAGCAATGACCTCAAGTTAAATGTATAACACCTGTGACCTAAAACGAGAAGCAGACAGGAACAGATATGGTTAAAGCTGTATAAACCTGTGGGCTTGACAGCTTCAGTGCTTCAATGGAATGCCTTTAGCAGGAAAGTTATCAACTAAAAAAAATTCTGCTGTTTATTTTATTGATAGAGAGAGCAGATGGCACACAGATCAACAGTTAAATACTAACTATGTAACACTTCCATTAGTTATGGTTGTCTAGTTCCATCATTTTTAATAAAATGTTCTGCACACAAAAATATGTATGTCCTTGCTGCATATTTTGTGAACATTAATTACACAATGGTATCAGAATTCATTTTTGTGCAGAACACAAGGAAGCACAGAAAGAACATTTTGATCTGCTAAGGTAGTATGCCAAAATGCTGAGCTCAGGGATTTTGGTCAGCCTGTGGCAGACCTATGTCTCACAGATTCATTTCCTTTCCACCAGACCTTTAAAGCAAAGAATACACCAAAAGGTGAAACAGGCATAAAATCTCAAGGGAAAATGACAAACTGATAATGGATGAACAATGTGTATCGGGATTTCTTACAGTATTCACTGTAGTATGTATTCTAAATTTCCAGTGTAGAGACAAAGTTTTGAATGGGTGCAAATCAGGACTTCTGTTGCAGAAAATTGATCACCTTTCCTGTTTAACCCTTCTGTATGTTAAGTTTTCTGTGCATCTATAGCAGGTGCTTGAGTAAGACTATTTCTTGTTCCTCTATGTTTAGAAGGGCAGTCATTATTATAATGGCTTAGTTTAAGTCAATAGCTTTAATAAAATGTAAATTTTTTCCCCCAGGTAGGGAAGTAGTCTGTTCAATGCCTTATGCACCTCACATATTGAGAATGATAATAAAAAATGTGACCCATATCAGGGGTTAAACAATTATTCTCCCTCTATTCCAACAAATGAGTAAAATGGATATTTGCCAATATCACTTTTACAGCATGAGGAAGTAGGAAGCCTACAGAGTAGATCAGGAATGATCATTCAAAATATTAGAAGCAGCTAATTGATAAGGAATCCACAACATACTTCTAAGCAGGATGAAGTACCCTAAAAAAATTTAAACAAACTCCCACTGATTGAATAAGGTCTGCAAGGACTGGAAAACAGCCAGAATAAAGCTATTACTTAATAAAGAGGTTCACACTGTGTTTTTCTCTTTTTTTTTTTCCTCCTCTTTTTTTTTTTTTTTTCAGGTTGTAATTTGCAAAAAGGTTGTACAAAGATTTCTAGAGGTTTTAAAAAGTTTGATTCATGAATATATACATCTGGTTAGAGTTCCTGATGAAGAAAATTAATTACTGTATTGAAACTATGAACTCAGCTTGAAATTGAGTGCAGAACTTTGCATTTCCAGACATCTAAATGAGACTGCTAATCTACCTGAGCACAACAGAGGTTTGGAGTCTAATAAAAGGAAATCAATTTTATTATCAGGATATTACATAGAAATATCTTCCCAATAAAATGAAAGAAAAAAAAAAAGCTGGTGATGACAAAAAGGTTGAAGTCTGACACTATAATATTCTTATCAGTAATACAGTGGAATATTTGTAACATGAGTTTGTAGCCAATGACTCAAACAAGATACCAAGGGATGTGATAACTTCTCAATCTTATAGGAGCAATTCGTCTCACCTGTATTAAACACTTATTTCAAAATATGATGAATCACCTTCTGGACAAAGTATGTAATACTAGTGGATATAGAGCCCACAGAAGCCAAACAGGAGCCTACATGACAAATTTAGACTACATGCCCAATTTTTAAGTAGCAATAGTTGCATGTAATAGACCTAAGTCATCACAAGAAAGGTACTTAAAAATATATTATAACTCAAACAAAACCATCTTGGTTTGCAGAAATTAGGATGAAATGCACTACGACATTTGTTAGCAGGAAGTCTGCTTAGATAATAACAATTTTCCCCTTTTAATTTCAAGAGCTTCATAGGGGAAGGTTTGTCAGCTGTCAGCACCATGCACAACACTGTCCAGTACACTTCTACCAACAGAGAGTGAGACACTGGGACAGATCAGGTAACGAATGAGTAACAGTATACTCAGATACCTAAAATATGACAGTTATAAGAGATTTCATCTTCAGTTTTACAAAGATCATTTTAAATTGAAAAATTTTACAGTGGAAAGTAGTTGTTCTCACTGGGTAAAATTTGCAAGTAGACAGTATATTATATGGAGCAAACCAAGCATTTGGGGATGCAGGCCTTTCAGGTCTGAGGCAGAAAAAACAAACTTCAAAGATAAATATGATTTGAGGACAAACTTGTTTAGATTTAATTAGATATTATATCAACAAGACTGAAAGAGAAGGGAATCTTAACATGGAAGTGGGGGAGATATAGTTGTTTGCCAGAAACATGGAGAAAGAGTCAGATAAAATATAGGTTAGCTGCATGTGGTCTATGCACATCTGTGTATGTGGAGGGTGTGCGGTTACCTATGCCCTAGAAACAGTATTTCTATTGAATCCATGATTTTTGCTATTTCATAAAATAATGAACATAGTTTCCAAGTTTGTCTTTGTAAGCTATTTTGTCAAGATCTAGACCGAGATGATCAAGAAATTATTTTCTCAGATACCTTTTTCCCCTGCTGGTAGCTAGGTCATTCCGTTCTTTATTCTGACTCATTAATGGTTATTTATTTCCACACACATAATTTTGGTTAAAGTTACTGAGTGTACTGGATGAGATATAATAGCCTCCAAGAAATGAAAGTAAAGAGTCTGAGGATTTTTATGGCTCTGCTTCAGGGAGTATTTTTGTGGTGGTTCTGGAGGTCTTTGGCAATCATACATTGTGACTTGAGGCACAATCTGAATTCATTCAGTGCACACCAGACTCTTGAGAGGTTGTTTCAAAAGATGAATTTACTGAGAAGGATGTTGGAGGGATTCATTTTCCAGCACAGATTCTGGTGTCTGTTTGAGGGAGTGGCAGCAGTGAGAGGACATGAGGTTCTTCTTCTGTTGAATTAAATTCTAATGTGGTTCAAATAAGTAGAACATCTTTAAAATATTTATCTAATTCTCTGGTGGAATGCTTCCAGTAGGTATGAGCTCTTTTAGGTTATGGAAGTGTGTATTTCATGTGTTTCCTTCAGAGAAAATCTGTTGTGATCTGAGTTGCTGACTGCATTATAGATTATTCTGGCTTGATGAAGATAGTTTCTGGTTTTATAAGGGTAAAAGATAAGTGGGCTTTGAGTTTTCTGCATGTAGTTTGCAAATTGTGATACTTATTATACTGCGTTATTATGAAAACTATTTGAAAGAAGGTCACTGGTTGTGTTTTGGCAACTGGTAGGACAGACCAGGTTTCTAATCCAGATGAGGATAAATCAAATCAACGTTTTAGGTATCATATAGACATATCAATTGAACTGCTTAAAATCTGTCCAAGGAGGTGTATTAAAAAATTGGCTAAGTTTTGTGCCTTTTCTCTAGAGGTCATGTTCATTACTGAATAAAAAAAAAGTTCTGGTTGTGAGTAAAGATATCTTGATGAGAATTATCTCAGTGCAGTAGATTGATATGCCAGGAATGGGCAAGGCTGTAATACCTATTTACTTTCATTTGTGAGTGAGAGATGCCGGGGTCCTGGTTATGTTGTGTGACTAGACGAGCAGAGCTGGTGCTGCTCACATATAGTTGGATGCTGTCAAGAATGCTCCTGTCAGCACTGATGGAGGTTAGCACAGTTCAAATGTAGGATTTGAAACATAAAACCCGAGTTAAGTGTTTGGAGCTGTTTCCCGGTAAAGTTGAAGCAAACTGCTGGAGCATTTTTTTTTACCTGCTTTTTATTTAGTTTTTCATCTCAAGTTTTCCTCTTCCACAACTGAGGTAATTTAATTTTTGCTGTAGTATTTTCCAACAGATGTATTATCATCCAGTCTTTCTGAGGACCATGTAAACTGTAGATGGGTTCTTGTTGTAATGGCAGACACGTTAAACTTTTATTTGTTTTTCTGATGTTGGGGTTGTTTTATTTTATTTGCTGTCATTTTCCTCTTGGCCCCCACCACTATTTTTTTTTTTTCCACTCTACCCTATTGCTGCATCTCTGTTCTGTCATATCTTTATTCTGCCAGTCCAATTCAAGACAGGTTTCATGTTATATCAGGAAATACCTTGTTCAGAGGTTTGCTATTTTTTCCTGGCAAACTGGCAGTCAAAGCTCTTCCTCTTTGTGAATAGCCCTATGCATTACTTTATATATGATAGATCCTTTCTTCCAGAGAGCCTTCTTCACCATGTGTCTCTTTTCTGTCAGCTCAGTCATCTGCTTCCACTGCATGTCCTATTGCGTTCACAAGACTCAGCATGCTCTCTAACTGGCTATGGACTTCATCTCCTACAGGAAGTGGAATCACTATGTCGTAGCTTGATGCATCTCTTAATGTGGGCTTAATTTTCAGTAATCAGGACATGGTTTGTACAAGAAGACATGCATTTCAGTCATTTCTAGGTGAGTAATGCTCAGAATAAAAGTAGAGTACAAACTCAAAATCTTCTTAGGAGTACAGAATGAAGTCATGTCATTGACATGCCCATATAACTTAGTAGTTTCCAAATATTTGCCTTTGTATCTTTAAAAGTCTGCTCTCCTTCCACAAGCTACTGCTGTACTCTGTCTATTTGGACCAACATCTGTGGAGGACTTGTGATCCCATCTTTTTAAAGGTACAAACCAAGCAAAGTAAAAAACAAGTACTTTGCTTATATAATGAAAATTCAAAGTAGCTGTCTCCCTTGCAATGAATTATATCTTTTCTACTACTATCACTCAGTACGTGTGGATCATCTTGTTTCTACTTAAGGAAATAGGATGAAAGTAATTATTTATCATAGTCTAAATGTTCTAGTCTAATGGACCAGAAGGGTGAAGGCTACGTTTTTAGTATGGAAAGATGTTCTTTCTTTTTGATTTCTACCTTCCCATGTTTCAGTACTGCTCAATTTAGAGTGCTTTCATCAGTGAGTTACATGTGTTGCTATTGTATGTTATACTCTATAGTCATTATCTGTTTGGTTTCTGTATTTTTGATTTACACTATGTCTGCTTAGTTTTATTGAACTTAAATCAATTACATGACATCTTGTCATGTTCCCCACTCCACATACCGCTTCTCTGTTCTTACTAGCTGCATGATCTTTTTAATGTTACCTTTTAATCCTCTTTGGTTTCTTCCCTACTTCTTCTATGCTCAATTCCTCCTGTACCATGTTTATTATAGGAAAATCTCCAAATTGATTCCCAAAATATTTAGAATTTTATTGTACTTTAAGTACTGAACTTGGAGCTTTTGGTTTAATTACATAAAATAAACAAGTTGCAGCTTTCTGCCATTGCCCATTTCCTTTGCTGAACTTGTCTTAGGGTTTACCTGGTAACAAAGTAATCTTCACTGTGTTTTCTTCTGATGTTGTCAATCAACTTCCTCATAAAGTTTGTTACTTTTTCACACCTAATTTGTATTAAGATTAGCATCCATCTTTTTTCTTTCAATTTGACTTTCACCTGTTTGTGTCCAATCACTGCACGCTGTTCAAGTTATTGACGTTTTTTGTAAGATGAGTGAGAAAGTGAAAGAGAAAATGTACTTAGTCTACACATTCTTCCTGTTAGATCAGAAAATGTCTCATTCAAATCCGGATGCTGTTCTGTCTGCGCTGACAAGTTGATCTCTTAGGTCCTTCCTGTCAGAGAGCCTCATCAGCATAATACTTCATCTTAGTGGAATGTCTTAATTTTTAAGTGATTTTCCTCTTTGAAGTGCCTCAAAAAGTCAGACAGATTTTAATTTTTCTGAGAATAAAGCAGCTTCCTCCTCGTTGAAATCACAGCCTTGCCATATATCTTCCTTATACTCAAATTTTATTTCATTGAAGACAGAATACCTTCTTGTTAGGCCAGTATGTTATCTCCTAGTGCTTAACTATTGGATCAATAACTGTCATCTGGAATTTTGGTTACTCACTGGCATGTTCTAGTGTAAGAGGTTTTACACCAGGTGTCGTCTTCTGTCACTTAAACATCTAGATGGGATAAACGTATGTATTTTGCACCTTGATTTAGAGCAGATGCAATGGTCAGTAAATAGTTTAGAGTTGCAATTTTCTCACAAGTCGTTCTTCTCTTTTCCTTTCCATATAGAATAAAATCAGAGTATTCCAACAGAAAAGAGCTAACCTTCTTCAGACAAAAGATAAAGAGTATTTCAAACAGATGAATGCTAAGCTCTCTTTTAGAACTTCAACACCCCAAATACTAATTTTTTGTATTTGTTTTGAATAGATATTTTTAGAAAGTGAAGGAGTATAATTTTCATTTACCATTGAAGTTCTGATGATTTTACACAGCTTAAGTTTCTCTCTCCAGCTACAAAGGCTATATCTTGACAATGATAAATAATTTTGTTTGTAAAATCATCCAGCAACATAGATGATGTTTACAGATGATATCTAACTGCTGTCCCAAATTGATAATGAAAAATAAGAAAATAAGCATAAAAAATGGCAGCAGAACTTCCATTTCCAATATAAATAATCCAAGAAGCAACATTTAGCCCTTCTTGACAAGGTATTATCAACATGAAGTCTTAGCTTAGATTTCTTCTCTTGTATAATCAATACAGAGTGCAGCACAATTATACTGTCTTACTCTGCAGAAAATCTTCATTAACGTTTTCCAAAAGCTTTTTGGACAAATTGCCCCATTTGTAACGTGCATCCAGTTGCTTCAATTTAATTTACTTACATTGTTTGCTCCTTGTTTCTTGGCAGAATTAATAGTTACCAAAGTTCAGTAGCTGTCTGCTCTCAACTAGTTATCACTGTGCTGTAGATAGTGTTCAGGTTCCTGTGGTTTGAGTGGGATTGTTTGTTTGTTTGTTTGTTTGTTTATTTAATTTTTTTTTCAAGATTCATGAAATCCTTTCTTTTCTTCCATGTGCCTGCTCTCAAGGTTGTGAGCTCAGCATTGCAAGTCCCGCTTTCACTCAGTTCCCTTTCATTCTTAACAACAGAATCAGTCTTTTGTGGACCTAAGCTTCATTGCTACACAGATTCATTGAGATGGGATAGTACTGAAATCCCACTTTTTCTCCTCTGTAAGTGAAACAATATGGTTGGCTTGTTTGACACAGGCAATGTGCTTCTCTATCCCATGTGATTTATATTTTTGTGAAATGGGCCAATGCTGAATATTAACAACACACAATTCCTCTTCTAATGAAACACAGTTCTAAAAGGGCCTGGGATAACAGCCACATGTTGCTGCTGCTCTTCAGTCAACAGGCCTAGAGCCACACAGGCCGAAGTGTCAGATTTGGTGGGTTTGGAGTGGGGAGGGGGTCAACCTGTGGCAGAAAGAGGACAAACTAGACTGGCTACTGAGACTTCTTCACCAGGACTTCAAGCAAGTATGTGCTTGAGCTGATGATGTGGGAACTTGCCCAACAAGAGCTATTGAGGTTGGTCATCTTCCAGAGGGTGATCTCTGTGGCATTGCCACATTATTTGTCCACTGTCAAAATGGCTATTCATGCTAAATAGATACCTTAGCTATTCTCAAGGAAAGCCAAAAGCTTGGTATTTCTTCCTTTTTCTAAGAAGAGGCATACTATGACTCAGGGATAGGTAAGTTATTTTATGACCATTAGGCCGTCACTCTTCTCCTCTGTTTTTGGTGTTACTGTTAGTTTTTTAAGTTCTAGCATTCTACATTTTTTTTTTCTTATTTCTTTTTACCTTGAAATGTTGGACTAGATGATCCTTGTGGTCCCTTCCAACCTGGTTCTGTGATTATATTCCTGGAAACAGAATAGATATACATGTTAGAAGGAACAATCTCTGTGCATACATATAGCCAGGAAACAATGTGAATTCATCAGGAACTAATTATTGGCTGTTTTGTGGATCTGCCATAAACAAAATGGTTCTCTTTTTGCTATCCTAGACTATCTTTCGGCATAACGATACACGCCATTCACACCCAATAATTATTAAAGAAGTTTTAATATCACTGAGACTTCTAGCTAATGTCTGTCCAAAAAAGAAAAAGGAAAAAGATATTTAATCCAGTACTGTTTTCCCACTTTACTGCTTGGTTTTTTTTGTTGTTTTGTTTGGGGTTTTTTGTGGTTTTTGTTTGTTTCTTTGTTGGGGTGTTTTGTTTTTGTTTTTGTTTTTTTCCTCTTTGCTGTTGTTGCTGTTTTTTCTGATCTACCTAGTATCCATTCCTGGCTATGGCATCTCTAAAATAGGTCATGTGTAAGTTAAATGCTCCACCAACTTTCTTTTAAAGTATAGACTTTACCTTAGTGATTGATTGGTAGTGGTCTTCTAACATAATGATAACATTTTGAGTCCTCAGGAACAGTCCTGACTAGCTTCAAATGATAAGAAGTGATGTGCTCAGTTACTCCCAAGTCAGGACCTGACAATAGCTGGCTGTTGCTTTTTCTTTCATAATCAAATTACTTTGGCAGATACCATAAAAGACTAACTGGTTGAAACTAGTGATGATCAAAGCCAGTTGGAATTACAGATACTAAACTATTTCATGTTAACACTAATGCTGGAGTAACAACTCTGGTATCTTGGCAATCTGAATGTTGCTGGGAGACAGGGAGAAGTTAGGGAAACAGAGAATATAGGTTTCTAACAACTCTAACAAAACCTAGGGATAAAAAGAATACAGCTGCCCTTACATTTGAGAGAAGAAAGTGAATTAGAGATATAGAAGACTTAGAGAAACAGAAGAATATGCAAAATTAACTATTTGGGAAAGACTAAGTCAAAGAAACAAAGAGAAAAGAATGAGAGACATTGACAAGGGAAAAGGAAAAAAAGCAAAATGGACAGAAACAGAAGAGCTTTTTACTATCAGTGTAATTCTCATATCCTCTTATACTCCCATCACCTATTTTTTTGAACTTACTATTTTTTCTAAGTTTGGAATATAAGAAGGTTGACTCAGTACATAGGAGTTTCTTGTTTTGTTGTTATTTTTTTTTACAATTACATACATTGACATTATAAATTTGGTGTCACTGCCAAGAAAAGCTATCCTGAATACATTTATAAATCTGCCTTATTGTTAGGATTGTTTGCAAAGAGATAAGCAGAAAATCTATTTTCAGGACTTTATATATATATGTCTATGACTATGTGTACTACGTATATATGTGAATAAATACATTAATAAATTAATTGTATAGTAAGTATAAAAACATATAAATACGAACTCTAAAGGAGATGAAATAACTATTGAAAGTAATTTAAAAGAGTGATTTCCATATCCTGAAGGGTCTGGAAAGTTATTTTACGCAACATGTTGTAATAGAAATTAATTTTTGGGGTTTTTTTTAATAAAGATTTGAGGGGTTTATATGGGGAAATCCAATTAGTGCTGTAGTCCAATATCCAAATATTTCCCTTTGACTTAACAGTTTAGTATACTGCGCAAGAAGTAAAGCAATACTGGGCATAGGTGTCACAATTATCCCCATGCTTGTGACACTTAAATCGTATGATTTGAAAAATCTCAGCTCCTACTACAGTGATAGCTATACTAATATTTCACATTTATGTAACATCAACATAGCTCAAAGTACCCAGTAAATGTTCAAAGGATATACCACCTTTTTGGAGATGGAGAAGCTGCTGTGCAGAAAGGTTATGACTGCAAAGCAATTTGATGATACGCCTAGGAATGATTTCTGGTCACTTGTGTTGTACAGCCCTGCACCATTTTATTTTTTTGTTAGTATCTCTGGGCTGTTTCTTTTTGGCCTAATTTCATTCCCAGTTTCTCTTTATTTCTCGGCATCCAGCTTATTTAAAGCAGCTGAGCTCACTCATGATAGATACACATTCCTACATTACTGTTCTTTTTCTATTTTTGTATTCAGAGGTTTGCTTCTTCCTAGCCATTTTTATACAGTTTCTGAGAAAAGTCAAATGTAATCAGAAAATTAAGGGTAAACAATAAACCTTTTCAACGTTATGCTTACCAATATATAATGACCAGTGAGGTATCTATTCATGGCAACAACAAGAAATAAAACCCCACAAAACAATGAATACAGTAAAACATCATCTCTTTGGTAATAGAATTTGAAGTTATACTTGATATTTCTAATAGCTACTTAATTTATTTTCTTGTAATGTGATCAGGAATTTATTTTCCAGCAATAAAATATTATGATGTGTTTTTTTAAAAGATAATATAGGATCCCAAAATTCTAATGTAATTTAAAGTTTGAACAACTTGGAAATATTTATGCTAAAACAAACATACTTTTGTATCCTAAATTAGACATAGAAATTAAAACCCAAATATAAATGGATACAAATTGTGTGTTTAATATCTTATTTTTGCAGGAGAAAGGAGGAGACTTTACTACATAGTCTATAACCTTGTAAAGAACTCTTGGAAAATCACATCCAGACCACAATGTGAAATGTCATTTGTGCTATAATAATGCCAGAGTTCTTATTCATGTCTTTATCTCCTAAAGTCTGAATTATTGCCAAAGGCTGTGAAGAAAACTTCCTACAAAATAAGATATCATTCATGTAGGACAAATGACTATAGAGCTATTTTAACACATGTTATGAAGGGCAAATATAAGTGCCTTGAAATGCATACTTTAAGATACTGTGTCTTAAAATATACTGTGTTTTTAAACAGGTCCGGAGTGACAATATTTCAACATAAATACATCCTGGGCTGCCTTAGGAGAAGTGCTGCCATCAGGTTGAAGGAGATGATCCTTGCCTTTTTCTCACTACTGGTGAAGCACATCTGGACTCTGGGTCCAGTTCTGGGATCTTTAGTTAAAATGAGAAATGAACATACTGGAATGAGTCCACTGGAGGGCCATGACTACAACCAAGGGTCTGGGGCATCTGGCATATGAGGAGCGAGACTTTGAGAACCCAGTATATTTAGCCTTAAAGTGAAAAGGCTCAGGGTTGTGATGGGATCTTATTCATATACCTAAATACCTAATAGAAGGAAGTAAAGAAGTAAAAGTGTCTTCTCATTGCAGGTGGTACAAAGTCAAAACCAGGCAATTCAATTTAAACATAAGAAAAGCCTTATTTACTTTGAGGGTAGTCAAGCACTGGAACTGGTTGCCCAGAGAGGTTGTAGAGTTTCCAACTAGGCACAGTCCAGATTAACCTGCTCTAGCTGATTCTGCTCTGAGCAGAGAGGTTGGATCAGAGGATCTCCATCAATGCCTTCCAGCCTCAGCTATTCTGTGATTCTGTGATTCTGTGAGTTTTCAAATTGTATAGCAAACTTCTTGTCACATTATACTGATATAGACATTTACTAGTTCATCTCTCAAGATGGGTTAACTGCAATTTTTTATTTATTTTGTGAAGCACATACGTTTTCTGTATATACTGCTACTGAATACAATACTGTGGTTATGCAGAAGGAAGGGTAAGGGAAAGAAGGAGAAGAAATCAACCTCATTATGAGCCAGCCTCATAAAACACGGATCATTTTAGGGCTAGGGAAAGAGATGAGGGAAAATTCCTTTCCTATTTCATACTCACAGGTTGCTATTCATGTAAATATACTCATGTATGAAGACATTAGGAATCAACAAGGGGTGGGGGGGGAAGTAAAAAAAAAGAATGAAGGCTGCAGTACTTGTTACAAGAAAGCATAGTTGCACAGTGTCATCATATTGGACCCAATTGATGAAGTAGAAAGAACAGCAAATATTCAGTGGCATTTTTAAGTTTTGAAGTACATGATCAAGAAACAAAGGAAAATGATCCAAGTGATTTCATATGAGAAGTAAACAGAGGTAACATATATGTTGCTGCTTATCCTATGGCCTCTTTTGTGATACAATTTCATAATCTTTTCATTTTTTAGTATTCTATGAAAGGCTATGTAAAAGCTCCAATCACCTTAAGGTAGATTGTTCTTTGAATCGGAATTTATTCTTCAAAGCACATTCAAATTTGCAGGCTTTTAAAAAAATATATTCTTGTATAACCGAGTAAAATATAGGAAAAATGTCTCTTAAGACAATCAATTCAATGACTTGTACTCAGAACTGGAGACTGTTGAAAAAAAAAGGAAAAATTAAAAAGAGGATGCATCTATTTTTATTCTCTAATTTAAAATATTTAAGCCTGCCTAATTGTAATTCTTGGACAGCAGTATTGAGAAATCAGTCATAATTTCCTCTTGAGTTACACAAGCGAGCTTGTAAACAAGATCTTATATCCCAACTAATATAACTACATTTGGAAATAATGCTTGATAAGCATTCATATTCACAAAAACCAAATAGAATTGTTTGTCTTCTGGAAATGCTTTGGAAAAGTTGGAAAGGCTATTTGGTCAAATATATTCTCAGAGTATACACAGTCAATAAAATTCTACAGAGAGGACCACAGTTCACTATCCATAAAATTTGTTAAAAAAAGTTTAGGAGATAAAGAAGACTGAATGTGGAATGCCAGGGAAATTGACAACATTGAGATGTGGTAATCCAGCGATTCCTTATCAACATTGTAACTGTGGATGTGTATAAATTGGAATTAAGAAACTTCCTCTGATGTCCATTCTCTGCTTGCAGGTCTGTATTTGGGGAATGACAGATGCTTTAACGGCAATAGTCCAATTTCAGCACTTGGCAATTCTTGAAACTTGTGGTGTGGAATGAAATAAAGTCTGCACTCATTAGTATCTACTATAATTCAGTGCTCAGAGAAATGGTCATCGGTAATTAGAAGACAGTTGAGGACACTGAAAGAAAAGCTGTATCTAGCAATGACAGTATAGCAGGGTGGGAATTCAAGAGATGTGCTTCTGTTGTAGGAAGCACAAAGGTCCCTAGAGCCATTGAGATGAGTAAGAGCAGCACTCAGACTAACCTGGGTGACTCCACTATCTAACAAGAAGATACCAGTCAAGGACATGTTTTCCTTTGTCAGTCAGCAGCCCACTGAGTTGTCAGTTCATGCTGATAAATTAATGAAGAAAATGATCTCATTTACTGTTGTGGTATATCTTTCTTGGATATCACTACAAGCTGAACTGAAGTTCTTACAGCATCTATAATTTTATGGAAATGTTTTGACAGAGAAGAACAATTCCTTCTGCCACTTGTGCAGGAAGTCTGTAGTGCCACAGATGTTCAAAGTCTAAGGGTCTCAACTGGAGCCAGAAATGTTAGTAGAAACAGTTATTTTTCTTTATCTTAAAAGGTAGTATAAGGATGCTGCTCAAGCAAATACTCCTTCAAGGATCTTTTAAGCATGATCTACTATGCCCATTGCTGCACTACTCTGTATAAACTATGAGCCAAGTTTCCTTAGTAGGCATAATGACCTTTCAGGACTAACAAAGCTCAAAACCAAGAGGCATTTATGTTTCACACCTGGGGCCATATATTTCAGGTTTTAAACTGATAAAAGTAACCCTTCCTCCTCCAGAATTTGAATCAATCACAGTCCTTTTATTTGTTTGTTTACTTATCACAGTAGAATGAAAGATGGTCCTTGCAGTGCTGAAAATGAAACAGTCTGTGAAGAACTGAGACGGAATTGGTGAGTTAAGAAAGCTTTATTGTCTGTCTTCAGGTCACATTACAAAGAGACTTGAGACATACACACACAACCTAAATTCTTCCACAGGAAGATAAGAATTTTGTGTGTACCAAATGCAGCAGAAGTAGACATACAATGCATTTTCATTACATCTGAATGAAAAAGCCTGATAAATTAATTTGATTTTGTGAAAAGTCTGAAAATCTTATGAAATATTTTTTTTCATTATCCACATTCTTACTCAACACTGATCTCTGGTAGTATATCTGTGTTTGGCCAACGAACAAGGAAAGCTAGCATAGAGCCATAAAACAGGACTAATGATATTACATAAAGCCATTTTTCAATGATTCATTGAAACGTGTTACATGGGATAGTTTTAACAAAAAAAAGGCCCAAAGAAAGAAATCCTAAAAGTAATTGCATTTCTCACCAGATGAAAAGCCCATTATTTTAATTTTTTATTTTTTTTTTTTTTAACTGAGGAAAATGAGAAAGGACAATTCTTATTTATGTAATGAGTTCTTGGCTTTGTTTTTTTTTATCTTGTCCTCAGAATCCAAATATACTAACTGTTAAGACAGATTTTGCTGCATATAAGAGTCCATTGGGATTTACTTTAAGAACTTGCACTTTTATAGGTGAAATTCTAGACGTTTCAGTGAGTGGATATTCTCCCTTATTCGTAGATTTTAATGATTTCTTCCTACCTTAAATAGACCTTAATAGTAGGATTTTCTCCTCTTTCTTTCCCCCCCCCCCCTTGTTTGCCAATGTTGAGGTTTTGGGAGTTCTTTTGTTTTCCTGGGGAATTTTTCCATACTTGTTACTAGGTGAAAAACTGCTGTACTTGAGGGTACTTGGGAGAGACAGAGGACCTGGCCACAGGGGGAGGGGTTTGAATGAGTGGGGGGTTGGGTGGAGCCCCTAGCCCTCTTGGTTTTTTAACTCCTGTTTCGGAGGAGAGAAAAAAGCTGCCCTCGTGGTGGAGAGCGGTCGTCCCTACTGCGTCGCCTGCTTTCTACTTCTACCCCTGCTGCCTCCAGAGGATCCTGCTGGGCACCGGGATCAGCTTGGAGAGAAGTCGTCATCACTGCGTCTCCTGTTTCTCCTTCTACACCTGCTGTCTCCCGAGGATCCTGCTGGGCACCGGGATCGGCTGCCCAGGGAGGTTTGCGAAGCGAGCTTTTCATCGGCCATTGCCACGTGAGGTCTGAGCTGGCTCCGGAGCGGCCCTGCAAGCGCGGGGAGATCATCGCGCCCTCCCTGCTCACCGGGAGTGAACTGCAACAAAGGGGAAAGGGCTTGCCGCCGAGAGAGGTTGGCGCTGGGGTCCTGATTCTCTTGTTACTACTATAGTTATTGCTGTTCATTTGTTTCGCTTTATATACATATACATATACATATACATATACAT
>WUAM01000259.1:425565-443607 GCA_024336885.1 Actenoides hombroni | reverse complement strand
CTCAGTCTGTCCCCATAGGAGAGGTGCTCCAGCCCTCTGATCATCCTCGTGGCCCTTGTCTGAACATGTTCCAGCACATCCATATCCTTCCTGTCATAGGCACTCCAGAACTGGATGCAGTACTTCAGGTGAGGTCTCACCAGAGTGGAGTAGAGGGGGAGAATCACTTCCCTTGACCTGCTAGCCACGCTTCTCTTGATTCAGCCCAGGATATGAATGGCCCTCTGGGCTGCGAGGGCACACTGATGGCTCAGTGTATTCTGAAGTTGTATTGGCCCTAAAAATGTGTTTTAGTAATTACATTAATCCAATTCATATATGATTGGTATCTGTTCAAAATAAACCAAAACTTGAATATTTAATAACAATATGTTCAGCTGAAGCATTATAGGTAACTTCAAAAAGCAACATCACTATTCAACTTCAAAAAGGCTATAATCTGTTTATAGAGACAAATACAAGAAAAAAGCCAACAGAAGAAAAAACATTTTATTCAATGAATTGACTTGTTTGTGAATACCAGTGTTTCTTCAAGCTTCTTCTTATTTTTGAGTTCTTAGCTATAAATTTAGTCTTCACAGGCAATGTATTAACTATTATAAGCTGCTATAAGCATGTTAGTTACAATTAACTATTACAAGCATGTGAGTCTAGCTATATGTAACTCGCAAGCAGATCAAGTGAAACTCTTGTGCTGGTGGTGGGTAGCATGCTGGTTTGAGGACTCCTGAGGAATACAAATCTCTGTCTCTGACTGCAGCAGAATGGGATACCACCAGAAGCTGATGGCTGCAGGTCAAAACAACACCCGCCTGAAGTCACAACAGTGGAACGTGGAGTGGAATGTTCACTTCCCACCTGTAGTCAGTGCATGTTATTTACTTGTACTTCTCAGTTACAAGTTTTTTTAGGATTTTTTTTTTTTTTAATGTGACTTGTAACAGCATGAATCGGTCCATTTCTTACTGCTATTGAAACTGTTTCTACATGTAAAAATACGCTGATTTCTTTTTGCATAAATTCTTACTTACAGTCCCTCTACTAATAATGTTTTCCAGTGTATTTCAAATACATTATGCAAAGATGATATTAAGAGAAAAAAAATTATTATAATCTTTAAAGTTTTAGTTAATGAAAACACACTTAGAAATAATTGTCTTGCATCTACAGCAGTAAAATTCTTGATTTTCTGTAAAATTGCATTATCATTTACTAATCTGTAGAAGAAGCTACAAAATTGTAAAACCTAAAATAAAATGGGAAATGATGAGGTCACAAACCTGTGTGAAGGGATGGTAAGACTACTTTTTAAACCCTGAAACTTTATCCATGTAAAAATTCACTCTTCAGTGCTTATTGTATTGCTCAACAAAGTTAAAATTTTCCTTGGGAGACCTTTCATATACCTAAATGACTATGAAATTAATACATTAATAACATACAAACACATACATATGTGTATATTGTAAACACACAATTTCACAAACTCCAACCATTTTAATCAAATGATATGAAAATTCTGCTTAAAGGACTTTGAGTTAACTGAGTGGAAACATGATGAAGTTCATACCATGTAGCAATAGGTTATTGTTGTCTGGGAAAAAAATAAGCTTGTTCTGTTTCACTGGCTGATGAACAAATAACTTTAGAGATGTGGGGGGAGATGGACAGAGCAAGAGTCTGAAGTGAGGAATCACGAGGAAAGACTGATTACATAACATCGCTAAAGAAAATCAAAATGTCCTAAAGTTGCCCTGGAATGTTTTGATTTTATTTTGCTTTGTTTTGGTTTTTGTTATTCAGTAGAAGTTTATAAAAGGAAAACGACTTCTCCATTGCACGTTTGATATCTACTAATCCAGCAACTGTCAATGAAGTCATACTGAAAATGAGGATATCTTCAAGAACTCTTGATGACTTGTAGAGGAAGGTCATGTTTCACAAAGCATGATAGCTGAAAACATTTCAGTAACATTTTGAGAAATGACTATGTCTGACTACTGTTATTCCAAGGAGACTAAAGTATTTCATGCCCATTAAAATTCTGAGGGAACTATATGTCAGATTTACTTTAGATAGAAAAAGGTTTTACCTCTTACACTGACAGGACTTTAGCTCAGGTTTTGGATTAAGAATCATCTTGCAAAAACTGGGTGATATTTTTGGAGTTTATTTCAGAGATGGCACTGGTAGCATCATAGTCTTTCTCTTTACTTTTCCATCTGGTTTATATTCACTTAACGTTTTAACTTTGTGCTTGGTTAATATACATATAATATATATATGATAGGACATTTTTGTTAACATGTCTTAAAATAATATGTAAATATTTTGGTATTTTTTCAGGACCCAACCTCAGGCTGCAGTTTCCAGAATATTGTCAATAATTGAGTTCTCTCTTTCTAGTTCTAAGGAAACAGGTGTAATGGTCTGTGAGAGGACCTGTAACCTCAATGCTGCTTACTGGTCAGCTCTCGCAGAGAGCAGCTAAAGCAAACAAGAGGACTAAGATGACATAACGACAAAGGTAGTGGATGGGACAAAGATCCTAAAAACGAGAAGAAATGGAATCTAGAGGGCTTGCCAACCAAGTTGAAACTGGAACATTACAAACATCCCAGCTTTGCAGGATCAACCCTGAAACTGTGCTTTGCAGACCAACCCTGTTGAGCTCCAGAATACCAAATGAAGATGCCCTTTAGCAAGCTGACAGTTTTATGGGTGATGTTAAGTCCTGAAAAGAGTTGGGCACATTGTGGTCTTTGGTATGATTCGGTTTGGAGTAAAAATACTGCCAAGATGCAACTGTTTCAGGCTCAAAAACTGAAACAACTGGTTTATTTCACAGGTTTCAGTAACACAATAATACTAAATATCTGCAGTATGTCATCCTTTTTAAGACACTTTCAAGATACCTTGAGGAATACAATGAACAATGTCAACAAAAGTCTGACATTGCTGTGAGGAGTACTGTTTTTCAGTGGACTAGCAAGAAAAAAAAATCAAAGAAGGCTGAGGGGGAAGGGAGAAATCAGCTAATCAATTAGGATTCCCAAATACTCAGCAGGAAAAAGAGAGAGTTGGGAACACAGCTTTTTCTCAGGATTTACTTACTAAGATGTAGAAATAAGGGTATCATCTTTTTAAAGTTCATTTCCTTGAACATTAAGGGATCTGAGAATTGTGATTGATTTGTCCAGTGGTTGCAGTTTTTTCCTTTTTTCACCAACCAGAGAGTCATGCGGAGGCAGTTTCTGTGGAGAAGTAGTAAGTTAACTCTGAATGAAGCATCCAACTCAGAAGGCTGGCATTCAAGAAACAAATCGGTTTTGAGACAACTACTTTCTCAGATAGCAGCACTGAAAAATTACATTTCTGTTGTCATGCCTCATGCCTGAGCCAATAATTCATAGAAGCCAACTATAGCACATATTTTGCAGTTACTCTGAAAGAATAATAACAATTATGCAAGCTAGCTTGAACCCACTGAACGTGCACAAGTGGTGTAAAAGTAGCAGGGGGGGTAGGATACTTCTGTTTTATTCAGCAGATGCACTGCAACACTGCAGTGTAAAGGTGAGAGGGCAGTTTCTCATACATAAATATAGATACAATATAGTGACACTTGTCATAGTATTAACTTATTTATATAATGCAATATAAAAAGAAATCTGACATTAACATCACAGTAGCAGGGTTATAACAGTTAACAACACAACCTTTCTTTTACTTGAAAAATTAAGTGTTGTATCTCAGTGCTATCAATTTGGTACCATTGACAATAGTTAAATTTTTTAAAACAGTATTCAGGTATGTTGAAGAAATATGAAACTTCGTTTTACTTCATGCTTTTTTTTAATCCTGTGCTGCAACAAGCTATGCTTGTTCACCTCATTATAATAGAAATCTTTAATCCAATACAGCACATTATAAATGGACACTATTAGAATCCTTATTTACTTCTCGAGATAGGCAAATTCAGTTGAAAACTTGCATAAATGGAAGCTAAGATAGTACTAAGACTGTAAGGATTTCTACCCTCCATCTACAGTCTCTTATTAGGGATTGAGTGGGAAGGAAGTGTAATTATGAATGCTGTAACATTATATGTGAAAAGAAGATTAATATTTAGATAAGTAACCCAAAGAGAATGAATTGAATACATGTTTAGAACTGACTGTGGTGTCAATACTGCAGACCACAGCCACAAAAACCACTACATGGTTACAGGTACAATAAAAATATTTTCCATTTGATCTTGGAATTATAAAAATACTGTGACTCTTCCTCAGTTCTGGCCTCATTCAGTGGAAAGCTATTGTGTCATTTCCCCTCCGTTGCTCCACAGTAGTAAAATCATTACAGTTTGTTTTTAGGTTAAGCAGCTGATTCAGGGAAAATCATGTGAAAAGAGCTGTCTTGCAACTTGCAAATCAGGTTTGTCAGCTAGTAGCAGACAAGTAACTATTATTAGCTGTTACAGCAGGCAAGATATAAATGTCATTTTTTCTGAAAGGTGAAGTTTAACTTTTCGGTTTCACTAGAGAAGAATCCTGTCACAGCTATATGTGGAAGCTACCACTGTACCATCTGTCATAGCAAGTGATATTTTGGGGCCACATGATAACTCATCTTATGACTAGCTCACAACCTTGACCAAAATGCTTTCTGTGAATTATAGTTACATAGGCACTTAGGGTCTAAATTCAGTCAGCAACTCTAGAATAGCTCCCAAGGACTTAGGAAAGACAGGAACATACTGAAACATGAAGAAATATTTTGCATGGGGATTAATGGGGAACCTAAACCTCGACATGCTTCAAACCCTTGAGTTCTGCTGATAGATAGGGTCATTCACTTACCATTCTTGCAATCTAAGGAAATCAAATGTGGAAAATATTTTATCCAATATTTTTAGCCCACTTTCCACAAAGAGATGTAATTTTCCTGAACTGGACTGGAGAAGCAAATGATTTCTTTTTGCCTGTATCTTGTGCAGCTGATGTTCAATAACTGCAAAGAGACTGCTTTGCGACACGTTCCTCTACTCTGTCTTTTTTCAACATTAAACAGCACTGCATTTTCGGAAAGCTATCTGATCACAGATAAACTCCATCATTGTTCTTATGAGAGTCACAGGGCAACTGCTAACCTTGTATTAGGTATCCTAAGGTCTGATGGAAGGACAAGGGGACCATGACTGTAAATGGAAGTCTGGAGGAAGAGGACTGTAGTTCTTCACCTGAAAGGAACTCAGATTTGCACATCCGAGATCTCAGCAGAATACGTTAGGGGATCTTGTGAGGAACAAAGCTGTATAAGTTCACTTACTACAGCTTTGTCCCTCTGAACATCACAGGAGCTACGAAGGTGGCTAAAATATTTAAAATCTATACCATTTATAAAAGAGTCTGTTGACCATTGAATATTGTAACAATACTTCCAGATTTCAAAATAAGTACACCATCGTCTTTTTGTGTATTATGGATGATGCTGGTTTAGGAATACTAAGCAGCACATAAATATTTTGAATGTGAAGTTATATTCTTCAGTGCTTACATAGAAAAGCATATTTTCAACTTTCTTAAGCTTATTTCATGGTTATTTCAATCACACAGCTGAAAATAACTCTGAATCTCAAAGACAAAGTATCACCCTGACAAAATACAGTATTTCACCTGTGTAAGAATGAGGGAAGAAAATTCAAAAACTTATCTACAATTTTAAGACAGCTATTTCCTAACAACTCAACTGAGGATGATGGGATTTCATTTTTTGAGGCCTCACCTCGAGTGCTGTGTATAGTTCTGGGCCCCTCACTTCAAGAAGGATATTGAGGTACTGGAGCAAATCCAGAGGAGAGCAATGAGGCTGGTGAAGGACTAGAAGGAAAGTCTTATGAGGAGAGGCTGAGAGAGCTGGGACTGTTTAGCCTGGGGAAGAGGAGACTCAGGGGGGACCTTATTGCTCTAAACAACTACCCAAAGGGAGACTGTAGTCAAGTGAAGGTTGGGCTCTTCTCCCAGGCAACTAGTGACAGGACGAGAGGGCATGTCCTAAAGCTGTGTCAGGGGAGATTTAGGTTGGATATCAGGAAGCACTTCCTGACAGAGAGGGTGATCAGACATTGGAATGGACTACCCAGGGAGGTGGTGGAGTCACCAGCCCTGGATGTGCTTAAAGAAAGGCTGGATGTGGTACTTAGTGCCATGGTCTAGCCAGTGTGGTGGTGTGGAGTCATAGGTTGGACTTGATGATCTCAGAGGTCTTTTCCAGCCTCAGTAATTTTGTGATTCTGTGTCATATTACAGCAGCTGTCCACCCAGTTTTCCATGTCTCAGTATCTTCAGAATCCTAAACAGTGTTTCTCTGTTTATGAAATCTCGCCACTGGTTAGAAATTGCAGCAAGATGTATATGATGTCCTTGCTTTGCAACAGCTTACCAGTAGTTTCTCTGGAATATACCACTTCTCAAAGAAAATTTGTCATTGAACTGTAGGGATTTCTCTGGGAAAGGCATGGGCAAGAGTGAGTCTTTGCTGGTTTGTTTATCATTTTGACAAGATGCTCAAATTTAATTAGATTTGATTTTTTTTTTTTAATGGGAATGGGAGTAAGGGGAAGGATTTTGACAAAACTTGAGATTCTTCATCCTCCCCCTTCTTTCCAATAGTACATACTTGGATTTTTACTTTGTATATCCTGAAGCCCAAGTTTCAGCTTGAACTTTTCCTAAACTTACATAAACCCTCCAACTATTCTTTTTGAAAATCTTGCAAATCTGGGTCTCAGCTCCCTTTATGATAGTTTCTAACACATTTAACTGTGTGTCTGTAGAAAACATGGTGCCTAAATATTACTTTATGTAACAGGGATGTGGTGAACATAATTGTGACATCTAATAGAGATGCTTCAATACTTTTTTTCACAGTTTTAAGGCATTATAGGCATGATTAGTGATGCTTTCAGTTTTTTTCTCTTTCTTCTTCCAGTCTTTGCTGCTCTGTGATTAATTGAGAAGCAGTAAGATTGTTACAAGCCAGGAGGACTGGTTGTGAACTGACAGATAAGGTTATCCATACAGAGATGAAAATTATCAATATATATCCATAAAGAAATTCTCATTTTTCTATTAAAATACTGTTTATTGATGGTTAACTAGAAATTGTATCAATATGAAACAAGGGGAAGAAAAGCAATTAATATGATCTCTTTTAAAATGTTTTAAGTTAAATATGTAATTTTACAAGGAATTTCCAACAAATAAATGATTTGTCTTTTAACAGCAAGTTGTAAAATGTTCCAGATACAGTCAAAATGCTCATTAGCACAGTAGAATGAGGGGATAAAATTTTCTTTGCCTTTAACTATTTTACCCTGAACAATTCTCAGTTATATTCACTAAAAATAAAGACAGGCAGCAGGTCTTCAGGAGATTCAGCATGAGAAGAAAATGTCTAACAAGAAAAAATAAATAAAAAAGGTTTTCTTCTAATGGAATTTGTTTCAAACTTGAGATCCAGGCTGAGGTCTTGCCTAGTAGTTGCTTTCACTACAGCGCTGAGCCCAGATCTTCAACAATGTTTAGTCAGAAATCAATAGGGCTGATCACAGAAAGGTTGAGATTGGAAGGGACCTCTGGACTCTTACCTAGAGTAAGTTGACAAGGACCATTCCAGATAGCTTTTGAGTATCTCTACAGATGGGGACTCCACAACTTCCCTGGGCTAACTGTACCAGTGGTCAGTCAGTGCTGTCACTGGGCACCACTTTAAAAAGCCTGGCTCTGTCTTCTTTACACCTCCCCTCAGTTATTTATATGCATTGATAAAATCCCTCTAAGCCATATCTCCTACACTTCTCTCAGTCTTTCCTCATATGTGAGAAGCTCCAGTCCCTTCATCATCTCCAAGGCCCTTTGCTGGACTTTGACCAGTATATTCACATCTTTCTTGTACTGAGAAACCCAGAGCTGGACTCAGTACTCCAGGTGTAGCCACACCGGTGCTGAGCAGAGAAGAAGGATCACCTCTTTTGACCTGTGGGAAACATTCCTTCTCATTCAGCACAGGATACCCTCAGCCACCTTCGCCATAAGAGCACATTGATGGCTCTTGGCCTGATGTCTCAGTCCAATGCTGTAGGTATTTAAACATCAGTGACCTGTATATTTCAGTGGTTTATCTGTAAATTGAACACATTAAGGATACATCTGGGTCAGCTTTGCACCTTCCTTGAATTTCCTACCATGCTATATTTAAAACGGGTACACAGAGAACCTTACAACAATGAATTTCATATATTTGCTGGAGACAATATTATAACAGTAGCTTCCAGATTTACCTTTTTCCAGATTTATGAGTCAGCTTCAATTGAAATAATTCTGAGGCTTTTAGCTCAATATAGATATTTAACAATATTTAGCAAACAGGTGTCAGAATTCCATTGAAACTAATTTAGGTACATTTTTATTGCAATAATGTAATCAAAACTATACTACCAGTTATGACAGTCAAATTACCTGCAGTTTGAAGGAAAGCCAGAGTTCACAATATAACTGATAGGAACAAGATCAAAGAATAAGATCTTTAAGAGTCGTTCCTCACTAGGATGAAATATTAAGCATTCTCATATGCCTGTTCTGGCAGCAATACAACTACTCTTCAGGTAGGCTGATGCGTATATTATCATTAACTGTGCTACAGTTCTAATTACACACCAACTATACATGTAATAAAACATTTTCTTTCTACTGATCTGCAGTTATCGCCCACTAGGTAGCAAACAGAAACACTGCTCACAGTGGGAATTGAAGTTACTAAAGCTTTTATTTTTTGTCCCTATCTCACCAGGTTTAGTCCCTCTCCTGTGGAGATCTTTTTCTTCTCTCAGTTTGAATTTGGGCTGTATTTAGTCCTTACCATTTCTGTCTCATTGGAGTTGATTCCCTTGTCTGTTTCCAGCTCAGCCACTTTGACAATTATTTGTGTAGCCCTTCCATACAAGTGTGTGTTCAATTTTACCCACTACTACTTTTTAGTCCATCTCTCACCTCATTTAATTTCATTCCATTTTACTACTTTTCCACTTCTAAGTTTTGCTCAGTTGCTTTTATTCAGATTCCAGTGGAATACAATTAATTTCTCTTCTTTTCTTGCTCTGTCTCAACTGCTTGAGAGTAAACTGAAATGGGTAAAATTTGAAATTGCAAAGGAATGCATTATTCATTATCAATGAACTAGAATGGGAAAAGGACCTAAGTAATTTGGGCTGAGCTATTACAAGGAAATCGTTCTGGTGGGCTGCATGGAGAGCAAATGGGGAGAAATGCATGGACTTGGAATGGGAAATAGATTGAATTAAATTACCAAAAAAATGAAATAAAAAGAGTAGGAAAGAGAAAATGAATGATTCAAGGGAAGCAAACTAAAATAAAGTAGTAGGGAACAAAACCCCATAAGGTAAAGTAGGACACTAAAAGAAAGAATAAGCTTGGCTTCACAGGAAGCATCTGAAAAACACTACAGTGAAAATTAAACAGATTCAGCCAAAAGAAAAGTCCAAATATAAAGTAATGTGAGATTAATGGAAAGATACTAGCATGAAAACAATTAAAGGATTAGATTCTGCTTTTATGGCCATGGTGCAAATAGCCCAAAACTGAACTGAATTATTTGTACAGCTGTGTTGATTGAGTGCTGATATGATGCCTGGTGCTTTTAAGTCATCGTTGTGAGGTACTGAGCTCAGGGGGCAACACTCAGTTGCTTGGCTGTACTGGGTTCTGCAACAGTGGCTGTCAAGTGGGTTTACTTCAGTATTTGGCAAGGAGACAATCTTTTTTCTCTACACCTTTGTTACCTCAGCTGAAGAGTATTTCAATGCTTTCTATGTGGGGTGCACCTTCAAACCACTTATAGTTTGTAGATGTAGAAGAACATCATAGCCCACTTTAGTAACATTACATGTAGAAAATATTTTGTTTTGACCTTTTGAATAATTTTTAAAATGGTTTGGGATTCATCTATGCAAGAAATAGACAGGTTTTTTGTGTCTCCTACACAGCGGAAGTCGTCTGAAGTACTTCAGCTGAAAGTCCCTTCATAGTAATAAATGAACAGGAGGTGGCTGATAGCAAAGTGTTCTTGATGTGAAGCCCTTGACTTTGAACCTACCATTTTATTTTTTTTCTGGGATATCTCAAAAAATAAATCTAATCATAGAAGAAAATACTAAATGTCCAGGGAAATAAAGGGGGACAGGAGAGATCAGTTAGACAGTAAGAATGAACTAGTGGGACACTGCTAGTCAGAAGAGGAAGAAAAGGGCAAATATATAGGGATGGATGGTGAGGAAGAATTAGCTGATACTATAATTCAAAAGGTGTGTTCAATCGTGGGTTCTGTTTCAGACTGGTAATAAAAGAATGCCTTGAATGTAAACTTTAGTGGAACCATTTTATATATGATGAATTTGACCTTGTCAGGTTATTTTTCAGTTTTGGTACAATTTTGTATAATGTTTCCTATGAGCTCTATGTAAACTAAATATTATCTCTATGCTGGAAATAGTAAATATTTATTAGGACATGCTGGGCCATATATAAATAAAATAAGTAACATAATGTATTGCTTTTTCTTCTAGGTTATCTTTCTAAACTTTATATTTCCTTCTTGTCAAGAACCAGAAATAATTTCAGAGTTTGATTCTGAGACACTGGCTATTGCTCAGTTATTTATTTTTTCCCAGTGCCTGGGAGTTGGAAAGACTGACTGAAGTTTTTTATTGTTTAGTTAGACCTTTGCACACAAGAAGAGCAGGATTCTGCATGCATGATAATAACATGTCAAGCAGTGGCTGTCAGTGGAAGGAAGAAGTAAAGGCAGTCCCAGCTTAGGTGATCACCCTTATGACAGAGGAGTGCACAGAGCGGGATCAGACATCTTGTTGATGTCCCTGTGGAATGGAGGCAGAGAAATGTTCTTGACAGTGGCAACCATGGGATTTCTCTCTTTGTCAGTGAAAGGAAAGCACAACTGACAGTCTCAGCCTGGAGTACAGCAGCAAGAATGGAAATAGCACTGCAGGGTAAATGAGCCTTAGGAAGAAGTGCAGTTCACAGAGTGGAAAGGTAATTTTTAGAGCTTTAATTTAAAACAAAATATTACTAGTACATGGTCTTTAAAATATATGTTAAAAAAAAAAAAAAAAAAAAGCAGCCAAATTATGGCTTTCTATGTAGTAGTTTAGAGGAAGAGTGGGTGAGATGTCATATGTACATTCCATTTTCCGGAGATTGGCATGCAATATAAATCTTTTCAATTTCATTTGATTTACTCAGCTTTGATTGTTTAAGTAAACTTTCCATGTTTTGAAAACACACTGGAGAAGTCAATATGAAATATCCTTTATTGCCCATTTCTTTACAACTTCTTCATGCAGACATCAGCTGCAATGTCAATAATTCTCATATCATAACATAAATATTAACGGCTGTAACCATCATGCCACCAGCAGGATGCAAACTATTTGCTTTTTTTCTACCAAAGAAACACATTGATTTAGACAAAGAGGGACTGGATTAAAAGACATTAGGCATTATAAATGTATTAGATTAAGTATCAGAAAGGTTTCAGGCAAAGAATTGCTTTGCAAATATTAACATAACACAAACCTCAGCTCCCCTAGTGAATCACAATTTTAGGCAGAAACTGAACTGATTCCAGAATGTTTAGAAGATGTTTACTAATTGTAAATATCTTTGATCCTCAAGAATGAAGAGATTAAGATGCTCAATTGGGTGAGGCAGACCTGACTTTTCATTCCTAGTTATGTTATTTGCCCAAGGCATTCAGTCCTTGGTAGTCCATTTGCCAAATAGTAAGGGTAGAAAAGGTGTATCCTTAATGCAGAAAACTCTTCCAATGGTACTTAATTGCAGAGTAAGAGGTGATATTCTTTGGCTGCTGGGGCCGTATAATCATATAGGAAGTTAATACAATCAAAAGCCATTATGCTTTTATTGTCTTTCCATCAATTTAGTTAAACTTATGTGCTTTCATTAACAATTCTATACATTATGATACATAGCAGAATACTTTCTTTTGCCATCAGGTTTTGCTTAGGGATCAGGATTGTCTGTCATGACATTTGCCGGATTACTTAATTGTTCTTTTCAGTTAGATTATGTGTGATTTTAGCTATTTTGAGAATATTGACTTATCAGAAAAGCAAGAAGAGTTGACTTGTCCTGCATGAATGATACCATCATAGTTTAAAATGCTTTTATTTTCAATTTTATACAAATGCAGGTTTTTCTCGTTCTATGAAGGTGTATTCCCTAGAGAAAGGGCAAGTGAAAGAATATTAATGTATCAAAAAGGTAAAAACTAAAATTTTCAGGAAATTATTTAATTTAAATTGCATTTTTGGTCTTGATTCAGAGTGAGTCTTTACAGCTCTATAGTATGTGTTTTCTTCTGTTATATTACTCTTGATAATTTTTTCTCAAATACATGACCCTCTTTCATTCAGTGTATGGATATGTAGGCACTGTTCTACACTGTTCCATTTTTATTATCACTTCATAGCTCAAAGTGAGGTTTTATGCTTTAGTTACTGACTATTATTTTAGCCCTGCCCCAGCTAGAACATTGTAAGTTTCCTTGTGCACTTTCCTATAATTGTACTCATCAGTGCAATTGTTTCACAGCTGTTAATTAATTTTCACACCTTTCTGACGTGAAGTCAACCTGTTAGCTACATTTATTAGGAAAAATTATAAAAACTATCTGTAAAAATGCAAACATTTTCAGACACTATAATTACCATTACAGACAGTACAACATCAATCAGAAACTAAGGGCAAAGACAAAACAAGGTGGAAAAGGATTTAACCATTCATGACACACAAATCTGATTTTTCCTCAGTGCTTATTTGTTTTCTGTAGGAATAGAGTGTCAGAAATTACTATATTACAGTCACTGATGCAACCACCCTTCCTTGCTGGTGCAGGAAAAGACTGAAGACTGAATGCTGAAGTCCAAAGAATATTTATTCTGTACTCAGGTTATGGAAGTGTTTTAGCTCATGTTTGGTCCATCAGGATATTAAATTCCTCTATACCTTGTTGCTGGTAGTTCCTACACCAAGGAAATACTAATCCTGGTGGAGAAATCATGAATACATGTGTTATCATGATGGGATGGTGGAAATGAGAAACTGCATGTTTATTTCCAAGATTTGTTACCTTCTTTGCATCTCCATTCTCCAAAACTAGTCATTAGTTTGTTCAAATAAATTTAACTCACAACCCCATTTCTCTCCATTAACCCTCTATTTTATGACTTCAAGTGGTATTAGCAAGAATTTCACAACAATAACCTGAAGAAATGATTAACACCTGGGAGCATTATCTATACTTGATATGTACCAGTTAGGGGGAGTTAAAGACCCAAACACAGAAACATAATCAAATCTTTGGAGGTATCTGTCAACTGGTGAAAATTTCTGACTCCAGAACAAATAATCCATCTACTCATATTTAAAAGAAGTTTATCAGCAGAACTAGGAGCCCATCTCCAAGTAAATCCAAGCTTTCATCTTTCACAGAGAGACACAAAATTCTTCGTGGTCCCTTGCAGCATGAATGTATTTCTTAAGAGCACCACCTTGTATATCCATTTGCACTGCATGTCAGGATGTTTTGTTTTAAACTAACTCCCATATAATGAGCCTGTAACTACTGACTGCTTGCATAAAGTCTGGGTTCAGTGACCTGCTCAGTACCATCAGAAAGTGTTAGCTTATATTCTTGCTG
Source organism: Actenoides hombroni (assembly GCA_024336885.1). NCBI lineage: Eukaryota > Metazoa > Chordata > Aves > Coraciiformes > Alcedinidae > Actenoides > Actenoides hombroni. The sequence goes on along the minus strand of WUAM01000259.1, from coordinate 429,786 downwards.
CTGTATTAAATCATGGTAGCACTTTCTCTCTTCTGGTATTTCCTTCCTCATTCAACAAGTATCTCCTTTTCAACTAGAGTTCTAAGAAATGCCAACAAAAGTTGTATACTTGAATCTATTACACAGTATGTTATTTAAAATGGTAGGTCTGAAGTAACCAGGTGATATGAAATTAAACTGTCATTTAGATGCATAAAGACTGCAGTAATTCTCTTGTTATTAATGCTAAGAGATGCAAAATATAACAACACACTTGCATAACATCACGAAGCATAAGTGTAGAAAGGAACAGCACACAAGTTTTTCAGACTGTGGACTAAATTTTGGAACTCGTTTCCAGCTGGGTTCAGTTTACATCAATAGTAAAATTCTCAAGGTGCCAATAAAGTGCATTCAGGAAAAAACTCTAGACATTTCAAAATCTTACTTATTAAAAAAATTAAATAAATCAAAAACACTAAAGCAAAGCTCTTTGTTTGTGACTTTCACCTTAGCCAGTCAGATTCTGTGAATTAATATAATGTGTATTACTGACAAATAAGATTGGCAAAGCAAGCTGATTTTCATTGTTGTTGTTTTTCTTCACTTTATGTGGAAAAAATACTGCCTCCAGATGGGCCTTCCTTTTCAGTATTCTTTCCTGTCCGATTAATTGAATTACCTGAACAAAGGTTGAACTGCAGCCTGATATTTGCTGCTATGCTATATTAGACAGGAAGAAATCACATTAGATTCAAAGGTGAACGACTAAAATACTTGCTGTGTAGAATTAGTGCACTGAGAAAGTAGGAATACAAGATGTAAGAAACAGCAATATAGTGGGGAAAAAAATCCCACTTACAAGCATCCTCATTTATTTTATCAAATGCACATTCAAGTATACTTGCCTTGCCCTGATAAAACACTGTTAACTTACGTGTCAGTGGTGCAGAGGGTAGTCTCTGGCAGCAGGGAAGAAAATACCAGAGCAGTGACAAAGTGCTTCAGAAAAGTGGGGGAAAAAAATGGTTCCAGAAAATATGTTAGCAGATCAATAAACTCCCAAACAATGTCATACATGCCCACCCAGTCCTGAAGTTAAAGAATGCCAATTGAAATGCTGAATAGCCTCTCTGCCTTCAGAAATTCCATTCCTCTCAAAATACTGGATGCTTTTTCTAAGAGTTTTATTTAGCCTTTTGGTGACAAAAGAAAGAAGGAAAACATGGGAAACCATAATGCCTTTTATAAGAAGGTATAGCAAAGCTATCCAAAGGCCAAAATATTTAAGCTTACAGCAAGCTGATGTTCTGTGAAAACGGAAGATTTATTTCAGATTTATTTGCTTATTTTTTTCAGAGTGCTGTTTGTTCTTGTGTTACAGTACTACTACTAATACAATAAAGATAAGCAGCCAAGGTTTCTACAGTGCCCTGGTGCTGTGAGGCACCCTGATGTTATGAGAAGTAAAGTCTGAAGATATGCTCCATTCTTTTCATCATTTCCTGTATAAAAGAAGGAAAAAACACTTCATTTTAAGATTGCATGGCAAAGTACAAAACTCCGACTTTTAGAGACAAACAGGAAAAAGGATGATTTCTCTGCAAAAAGCCTTTTTTTTTTCCTCTGAAGATTACATTTAAATGCCCAGGGGATAAGAAAAAACAGTGCTTTTGTAGTCCTTTCAGGGCACAGCAGATGTGTTTTGCTGACTGACTCCACATTCTGTTGAATGCATCAGTTGCCTATGACTACTTATTCTGAATTCCAAGAACCTTTCCTCTGCAGCAGAGGGAATGATTTTACTTATTTTTTCTTTTCTAACTTTACCCCTTCTGCATTAAACTGTGCCAAAAGATGCAGGCAGTGAAGAGAAAAAAAGAAAAGGTTACTGCAGCTGCTGTGACAGCAGGTACAGGTTTCAGTCAAAGAGGATAAGTGGATTTAATAATTTTGAAAGTGTTTCGTGAGTGCTCTTGTCATTATTACATCAGGAAAGTGGACAAATCCCTAAACTCCACACTCTGAAGTCCCACAATTAGGCTCTAAAAACTCAGCTAGCATTTAAGGCAAGTATTTATTTGAACACAGCAACCCTGTGTCCATTGTGTACAGCAATATATGCATCTCACAGAAATGAAGAGTGGTGGTAAGCAGGAAAGGATAGTTGGAAAAAATTAAAAGGTGTATTTTCCCCATTTTGGGGGAGTAAAACTCAAGGATCATTGCAATTGAAATTATAAGCTATTTTTCTGTCTTTAATCTCTACTTCTAATAAGAAGACACTTTGCTTGCCAGGTCACAAGATTTTCTGAATTCTGCAAGATGCTTAGCTCTGTAAATATTGCATCTTTCCCACCTAGATGAGCACAAGCTACTTTAACATAGCTGTCTAAGGACTTCAAAATCAACATTGCTTTCATTTGCTGCTGTCTTGACTGAAAGCTTTGTCCTTCCCACTATCTTGGTGGTGAATTTTTGACATGTTTAATATAAATCTACTCTGTTTACTACCTCCTAGTCTGAATTCAGGACTAGATGCCAAACAAATGCTAGTGAACTTCAAAGATATTTTGAAATCAAGACGCTACATTATTCTGTGATATACTGAGAGCTCTTGGAAAGAGTCACATCAGCAGCCCAGTAAGTCCTGCTTTGCACTAGAACCCACCAAAAATGTTTCTCTCTGGTAACACAGAATAAATTAAAAAACATTAGGGCTCATCCAATGCAACATTATCGGTGACCATCAGTCTTGTACTACTAACATTATCACACTAGTGTAATCTGATAATCAATCTTGACACAAGATTTTGCTTTCTTTTTAAATAGCCTTGGGTAAAGTCTTGATAATATTGGCACCCAGGAGAACTTTCCCAAGTGAAAGAACATAATTTTACAGAAGCTTTGACTTCAAATATTAATTACACACGTTAAAGGCATGTTTTTACATACAGATAGGCTTTTATTAGCGACAGTCTAAGCAGTATTCAAACAGGTAAGTAAGAGGGTGATGCCTGAGGAAAAACAAAAATCTTGAACAATTCCCTTTACAAACTATCACTTCTACTGAGACTTCAGAAAATAGAGGTAGAGAAGCTGAAGGGAGATTTCATACATTTTGCCAGGGAATTTAAAAAGGTATCTTGTGGATTCAGATCCTTAAATCTCATTGGGTAGCCAACATCCAAAGCGATTCTGCAAAGCTTGAGCTTTGCTTTCAGCTCAGTTACCTGCTTAGGTGACAAAAAACCAAATCTTTAAGAAAGCCCATGCCCTTCAGATAATGCTCTGGATCTGATGTACAGTGTGGAAAGAATATCTTTCGAAACATAGAAAGTGACATGCAGAAAAAAAACTTTTACACTGTGCAAACAGGCGGCATTTCAGTTCTTGCAAAATATGAGTGTGATTTTGCATATATTTTCAGTTTCTCTCATTTATGTGCCCATGAATACACATATAACACATTTTTAAAGATATAAACTACAGAGTCTCGAAACTCAGGATGCATTTTATTCACATTTTAGGGATGACTTTTTTTGTTAATACCTTCATGCAGGATTTTCATAGAATAAGTGCTTTGTCTCATAATGAAAATTGCATTCTATCCCAATACAGATAAAAGATGGCATGAGGTGTACTGCATAGTGCTATCTCTGCAATGTGATTAGCTAGTAATCCAAATTATTCTTGGATATTTCTTTCTGGAAAGGAAATTATATAGAGACATAGAATCATTTAGGTTGGAGAAGACCATTAAGATTATAAAGTCCAACAACTTAGCACTGCCAAATTCCATACTTAACCAGATCACTAAGTACTATGTCTACACATCCTACAAATACCTCCAGGAATGGTGACTCCACCATTTCTCTGGGCAGCCTGCTCCAGTGCTTTACAACCTTTTCTGTGAAGAAATTTTTCCTAATATCTAATCTAAACCCCCTTTGGCACAACTGGAGGCTGTTTCTCTATGTCCTATTTTTATTACTTGGGAAAAGAAACCAACCACCACCACACTACAACCTCCTTTCAGGTAGTTGTAGAGAGTGATAAGATCATCCTGAGCCTGCTTTTCTCCAGGCTAAACAACCTCAGTTCCCTCAACCATTCCTCATAACACTTGTTGTCCATACCATTCACCAGCTTCAGTGCTCTTCTTTGCACATTCTCTAGCACCTCAATGTCTTTCTTCTAGTGAGGGTCCCAAAACTGAACACGGTATTCAAGGTGCCAAGT
>WUAM01000259.1:381410-417184 GCA_024336885.1 Actenoides hombroni | reverse complement strand
CACCTCCATCTCTGATGAAAATTACATCACTGTCACCACTGATGCTGTGGAGTGGGCACTGGGGAAGTCCCAGACCAGACTCAGCAGCAGATGGGAACCAGATTCTGGATCTGGATTCTGGAATTGGATGGAATACATGGATTGGGATCAAAGGCAGAATGGACAGAGTCCTCCTCGGATGCTGGTCATTGAAGAAGAGATCTTGATCCTCATGATCCCTCAGCTTTATAACGAGTATGATGTATATGGGCTGGAATCCCTTGTTGGTCAGTTTAGGGTCACCTGTCCTGTCCACTCCTCCCTGCAGGTGTGGCCTTTTACTTTCTGCACCCCCCAACATGGTGCACAAGATCCAGCAGTGATGTTGGTCTGCATACCAATTCAGTTCTTTGGTAAACATTGGGTGTTATCTCTGCCACAAGTGGACACTGTGTGAAAATATACTGCTAACTTCAGAAAGTGCAGTTACTTAGAAGAGACTTTGCTGAAAAGCAAAATCACTGAACAGAATTGATTGAACAAATGATAAGGGAAAGTACATGAGATGATAGTGAATACATGAGATGATAGTGAAGTCCCTGGGGTTATAAACAACTCAGTCATAGTCAGGTAAAGAAATACAAATCTTAGAGCAAAAAAAAGAGCAGACTCAGAAGCATAATTTACAGCAGTTCAAACTGTATTGTTATTCCAACATTTTCCTCTCCTTAATAAAGTTTTTTTCTTGTAGTTACTTTTCCTTCAGTAATTAGATCTATAATAATAATATTTTTTTCACTATAGTATTAAGATTTTAATTACACTATTAATAATTTCTTGGATTTACGTGTAAGATGCATTTACTTTTTGCCAGTGACAAGACTTTGACCATAGCAATATCTTCAGGGAAAAATTAAGTTTGCTACATATTTGTTCCAATTTAGTATAGCACATGGACTTATATCAGTGAAAACACCATCCCCCTAAAACCTAGGACATGAAAAAATGTTTTAGTTATAGTGCTCAATTCTCTGTAAATGAAGTTTCTTAATTTAAATTCTACTCTGGATTCTAGAATTTAATTTTTTGGCTATCTACATGTAAAAAACCCTAAAGGTACTTGCCAAGGTTAATTCCTTAATAATTCCTTTAAGCTGTATACTTCATTGAAACAGCACTGGATTTAAATTGACACAACAAATATCAGTCTGTCTCAATAACTTAGTATTTCCAACTGAATAACAGTATTAGTGATAGTGAAAGGGCAAAGGGCCCAGGTTACATAAAATATTTCAGATCTGTTGGTATGGATTAGCAAGGATGGGATTGTGACTGGAGGGTTTAATACTTTTTCAGTACAGCACAGAACGGTCTGCCAATCTTCAGCTGGCATCCTCTAAAGATAGGGAGTGAAAGAGCATAGCTTAAAGAAAACACTATTCAAGTACTATTAATTCTCATGTCTGATGTTGAAATAAATATTATATTCTATCTCAACTGCATTCCTAGATTTTGCCAGCCTACTGACCTATAGAGCTGTGGAAGACCAAGAATGTTTCTACAAAATTCCTCTGAAAAAGGAATCTACAAATTCTTTCATTACAAGGAACCTTTTTTGATGTATGTTCTTTAGTATACCCTAAGTCTCCAGCTTCTGACAATATCTACATTCATAGAAAGCAACAGTTTACTAAAAAAATAAATATTAATTTTATTCAAATAAAAGATCAATTTATGAAAATCAACTGTTGTCTATTTTAGTGGCATATATTACTCTATTAAAAATATAATAAGAACAGCTTTATTCCAATCTATCTACTTGCAGTGCCAGTTTCTGATAGTAAGAGCTGTATCTATTAGTCACCAATTAGCCAACATGTGTAGTCTGGTCTCTGGCTTTTGCTGGCAGATAGTTCTGGCTCTCATATTTATCCCCTTATTTTTAGCTTTTTTTATTTGGTTGTTTTTTTGTTTTTGTTTTTGAGAGCTAGGTAAGCAAAACCATAGACAAAAGCAAGTAAATTATGTTATGTGAAAATATACTTGGGTATTTCTCCATGGACTAAGGGTATCTCTCTAAATACAGGTTTCTTCCTCAGAGAATGCACACCTGGTAGCTTCAGTACCTGTCTTTTAAACTTCATGGGAACAGCTTTCTTCTTGTTGACATTTTGACTTGGTTTTGTGGGTTTTAAGGGATTTTGGTGAAGCAGCAATTGCAGACATCCTTCATCCTTCCAGAGACCTGTGAAAACAAGAAGAATAATCCGACTTCTTTAATCAGTTCTGCAAGTGACATATACTCCCTGTGAAACTTCACAGAGATAAAGTCTATGGTTTCTGGTTTTTTGTTGTTGTTGGTTTGTTTTGTTTTGGGTTTTTGTTGTCAAAAAAATGAGACTATTTAACATACTCTGCTACAGCTTGCATGTTACATCTGAGCAGTGTCTTTTCTGCATGAGATAGCTGTTAGTGGTCGCATAAGTACCACCTCTGCCAGATCAGATGTCAGACACACTTTCCTGTGTTAGTTTAAGTTATTTAAATTTTTAAAGCAATCTTTTTGACCCAGTGTAATACATCAATATGATGTTGATCAACTCTTAATCACTTCCTTACACACCTGTGCCTGTCACCAAGTGACTTGAAAACCTAGTATGAAACCCTTCTTTCCTTAGAACTGGTATTTATTAAGGAAAACTTATATTTAATAAGCTTTTATACAAGTCTAATATATTAACATGAAAAACATCAGCAAAAGTGTCAAAAATATCAGTTGCAGTGTGTGAACATATTAGGGAACTTGGTATGAATGCATTGGGCATGAACGTGTAACAAGCAAACTCAATTTCAGCACTCTTCATTCATGATGGGGAGGTGATTGAGAAATAAGATATGAAGTAAATGAGGTGATTGAAATTTATCTTTTAATCAAAACCATGCCTCCCAAAAAGAAAACAAGTATAAAATATATACTTTCATGAGGTAGAAAGTTAAATATTGTTTAAATAATGTTTTGTTGCTGATTTCCCACCATCACATAATAATATGTGCTAAAGAAAAAACATACTGTAGGAGTAGTATGCTGGGTTTTCAATCTGAGAAACCTTCAATTAAATATTTTAACTACAGAAGAGCTGTCTCTGAGTTTTTCTTTATTTTCCAGCTACACACAGAACATTTTATTCCAGACATCTGAAAAAAGTCTAGCAGAAACAAATCTATGACATATTTCTCATTCCCACTCTCAAAGATTTTACACTTTCTTACCAAGCCCAACCCACTTGCCACACCTGGAGCTGAAAATGCAACATATCCTCAAGCCTATTAAAAAATTCTTTCAGATGTTATCTACTTTTTAAAAAACTGGTTAGGGAATAAAGAAATGTGAAGACAAGAGAGTGAACTGAGAAGAAGAAGAAAAAATCAGAATGAACAGAAAATCAGATAATATTCTGTGTTCATACAAAATAAAGTTTTTTATCTCCTTAGTAAGTGATGACAGAGGGTACTTGGAATTAAACTCCTCTCTTATCACACAAAAAAAAAAGTTATTTCACAAGGTGGAGTCCACCTACACCTCTGTGGCCACTAAATGTGTTCCAGACTCGCAAACCTGGAGTGTTGGCAGCCTGATTGGTTCTTTCCAGCTCACAGCAGCACTCCATCTCTGTGTGACATTTACTACTGCTCCCCAACACTTGCAGGGAAATCTGTGACCCTTCTTGTTGTTATCTTGGGTGAAGAGCAAGGGTAACATGTCTTCTTGGGTCAAATTCTTTCTTGAGGGAATGACAAGTGGTAAGGTTGAATGAGTCAATGAAACCCAGAGCCACCTTGAAGATTCCAGAACATCATCTCTCAGCCAGTTGGGAAGTGACAATTTCATTGAAATATTTTAAGGAGCCCAGTCCAAGTTTTTTCTCCCTTTCTATAGCTGCTGTAAGATTACCAGTAAGAACCATCTGAGAAAGAGCAGATTCAGAAACCAAGAAGAGACCATGATTTCAGTCCAACAGGGTAAGAGGACTGCATCTGGAATGCATACATGCAAAAAGAAATATACATGTCATCCAAAAGAAAGTCCTTCTAGTCTGCAAGTCCTCCAATTTTCCTTCTCAGGAAATTAATATTGATACATTTAGTCAGAGAAAACTAGGTAAGGAAAACCCCATACATGTACTGAAGCCCTAAGCTGCACTGCAAGCCAGCTGTTTGGTGCACTGCCCACAGCTACACTTGGTCCATGGCTTTGTTGTATCAAGTCTTCCTGAGCCAATTAAGCTTGACATTTTGCACACTCTCTAATTAAAATGCAAATGAAGGGATGAATTATGTAACAAAACAGATTATGCAGGTTAATTAAGAGGAAAACATACCTAGACCTCAAGTTTACTGTTAAGTGGATTTTAAACATAACCTGCTGACACAGCAGATTATGGAGTCTAGACACAGTATGGTGCTTCTGTGGAAAGGCCCTTTGTCTAAAGCAAATGTTGGGAGGTCCTCAGGGAGCACTTCTATAATTGTTCATCTGCATTTACAAGTTTGATATAAATTAGTAAGGATGTATGCTTTATTCCTGCCTTCAAAATTCTGCCTTATTCTTCTAAAATGCACAATACTATGCCTCAGACTGGGTCTCCACAAATTTGTCCTGGAATATTACATTTATAATAATTGTACTGCTTGGAGCTTCAGTATAACCAACCCATCTGCAGTTTTCAATGCCAGTAATCAAAGCTGGGTTACTGGACACTCAAAAGGCTGGTCTGCTCCTCAGAGCACTTAACTGATCTCTCCTCACAAGAAAAACTGAGAAAAATAAAACTAAAAGGAAAGTAGGTACAACCTGTACTTCTACACCTGTGGGAAAGAAGAGATGATGTGAAGGCAAGATTTCAAAACTTGGAGAGTAATCAGGCAAAAATAAAATGCATGTGAAATTGAGTTTTGTCAGCCTTTTTCCAAGGTAGTGTTTCTCTGTCTTCGAAGTAACCTATTTATGAGCACTGTGTCACATTTAATTTTTAAATGTACATTTGAAATTATAATGATTTTCCTGATGCGCTTTTAGTAAGCAAATGCAATTATACCTTTTAAAAATGAGTTGCAACAAAAACAGCCTTCCAGAATTCATACAAATGTACTTCCACTTCCCATTTTCTGGGTATAAGAGAAAGACAAGCTTAAAAGGGATTAATCAAGGCAGGGAAAAGAGTGCAGCCTACAGAGAACTTTGGGCAAGGAGTTCAGGATTGCTGGAGGAAAGATCTGAGAAACTGTTCTAGTACTCCAGCCTGTGTGAATGTTAAATTTAATTGCAGAAGCTCCATTCATAGACTGTGTCAGCTGGAGTCATTTCATGCACTTTTATATATTATATAAAGAGGAGTGATAAGATCATTGTTAAAATACCTGATTTAGAGCTTGATTCCTAGTTTTACTGCAGATTTCCTGCATAAACTGGAATACCAATTCCAACCCAGATTTTTAAAGCCAGTTAACACACAGCTGTATTAATGCACAGACAGGTGCTTTTGAAAACACAAAGGCACCATCTGCATCTTTAGGTTGCTAAATGCTTGAAAATCTGGCTCGTTATTTCACTGAGCTGCAGAACCATCTGTAAAATAGGAAATAATCAGGTTCCATTTTTCCTATCTTTTGTCCATTTAGATCTGTTCTTTCATTAGATCTGCCTTGTCTCTATACATGTCTGTAGTATGAGAGATATTTTATTTTAGTTGGGGCATCTATAAAAAAATATTATATTCCTAGTGAGGATTCACAGAGCAAAAAACAACTATTACCTCACCCTATCATACTAATGTTTTGTATAAGAAATGCAAAAGCACTGCCAAGTGAAGCTTCTTGTATAATGAAAGAAGAAGGAAAAAGAGTAATATTAATATAATACTTATTGGAATTCCTGCTTCATCCCAATCTCAGAAAACAAGCAGAAAGTGAGTGTGGTGTGGGAGGATAGGGCCATAATTAGTAGCAATTAGTTCTATCTTCTACATTACTTAGGCAAAAAAAACCCAAAAAACTGCTCTAGTAAGGGAATGGGAAGAGATCTTAAAAAGGAGGAAAGTTATTTCCCAGCTTCCCAGATGCTTACTTTAATAAGCAGAATTTAACTCTCTTTCTACAGCTTCTATGACACCTCTTTTCACCAATAATAAGAACCTAGACCAATAGTCTGTCATCTTTCTTTACATTTGAAAATTACACTCTCAACTATAATATAGCTTCTATGGATTTCTAAATCTGACTCACTGTTTTCAAGCTAAAAATTTAAGAAACAGTACCAGGGAATCTGCATGTGCATTGGTTTTCTCTAATATTTACACAACACAAAATACATAGGAAAACCCACCTGAACAGAGGAGGCAGTAAAAGATCATATTGCTTGAGAAAATTCTGACAAGCTGTTGATAAAATTCAGAAGGTGCTATATTTCATATGTGGAATTGTTTTGCTTATTTGCCACTTTTATTATTGTTGCTGATGCATTTTTACCCACTTCTTGTGTTTAGGGGTAGGGAGGTTAAGAAAAAGAAGGTTAAGTGATACCAGCAATAGACCACGCCTGAAAGAAATAACACAATGGCTAAAATTTGCAAGAAAATAGTTTTTTCCCACATCTGTTAGGATGAGAAAAATACATTCTCAGAAGGATGATAAAGGAGACTGATGCATTAACAAAATTCTTTATAGCAGAACCTATAGCATAATGCAGCTTGAATGGACATATATTGCCTGTCTATTTCTATACTAAAATGAATGTAAATATTAAGCAAGGAAAAGAACTACTTAAGCTAATGAACACATTGGATACAAAAGTAAATGTGTAAACTGCTCTTCAGTTTAAAACCTTTATAGTTGTAAGAGGAGCCATCATCTAGAACATCCTCTCAGTGGATTTCAGGATAGTCTTTCAGCAATTTTAAACTTGGATGCCAATTGTCTGCATTAGCAGAAAAATGGATTCAGTGACTCACAAAGATGCTCCAGTCCTAGGCCCTGTGTGCTGTGGTATGTTGGACTCCATAATACATTATGACTAAATCCTAAAGAGCACTCAGTAACGGTCAGAGAACCAGTTGACATTTTCTAATTTTGTCTGGATCTGTATTTTTCTGACACTAAGGAATATGAAAAACAAGTGGTTTTGGAAATCATTTTGCAAAGTCTGTTCCCATTTGTTTCAGCTACTACATGTCACTAGATGATAAAGTCCTGGAGGTTTGGAGCATAAGAAGCAAAGCAGAGTTTTTAGATGAACTGCAGCTCACAAAATTAATCCAAAATGTGAAGTTATCAAATGTACCAAGCCGATCACCACTGGACACAGGTGTAAATTGGAGCAGTGAGCTTAAGCTCACAGGTAAGTCACTGTCAATTCAGCAATACAAACCACAAAACCTCTACTTGTTGCAACCAGCTTTCTCAATAGATTGGATTTACTGAGCATCCGCATCCATGAGTAGCTATATGAGTAGTGCAGGTGCAAAAGAAAAGATTTACAAGTTTTCTAGTAATGTAATAACATGGACTCTTGAGCACAGTACAGCTCTCTTCTGCTCATGATGCGAGGGAAATGATGGCATGAATTCTGTCGGTGAAAATTCAGCAGTGAAGCTGGAAAACATTACCCTAGAAGGCTCATGCAATGTGACTCTCTCTTTATCAAACACCACCACATACTGCTGGAGAAACATTTTATCTTCTCAGAATTCAAAACATTTCTTGATGTTAGAGGGCACAATTTTGCTATTATATCCAAACAGAAATTGTGGAAACAGGGAGTTGATGTTCCTGGTTGTATTGCTTGTTTGCTTATTTATTTGTTTCAAAGAAAAAAAAAAAAAGTGGATATTTTCTCAGGAGAAAGAAAGGACTTTGATAAATTTCTTCACTAAACACTTCCCAGTACATATGGACTTCATTAATTTGAGAAACAAATTATGTCTAGTTTGATGATGGGGGTATAATCCCCTTCATCTGTGGATCACATCTGAGGAGAGCACAAACACTGTTATAACACCAGGATTTCTTAAAAAAATACTCCTTCCTAGCACCCAGTTTCTGGATTCTAGATTGCTCTATTGCCAGTTAACTCCTCTCCCAGCTTTTTGGATAGTTCACTGCTGGCAAGTATTATATATTCCTGTTCTAGTTCTCTCCATGTCTAATGTGATAGCATTAGACACATGCAGCAGTTCTGAGAAGATGGTGAAAATAAAAATAGATTCCTTGCATCTTGTTTCTGTCAGCATGAAAAAAACCTCACTGCAGTGCAGGAATGCCATATAGGCTGCCTTTGAGATATCAGTTCTTATCAGCTGAAATTCAAAAACATTCAAAACTCAGATCCATTTAGCACCTGGAAAGGAGAAATGTTGTTGAAAGTCAGACACTAAATTTCAGGAAAAGTCATGAAAGGATGAGAGCTGGTCCATGAGTTCTTTCCAAAGTGACACAGAGTAAGAAGACAATATAATTTTCTTTAAACAGATAATCCCATTGCACTAGTGATTCCTTCATATCTGTTTTCAGTAATAGACACAAAGTTGATTATGTATGTGTATAAAATTAATAGCTCATATTTGTGGAGATTAATATTTGGCATCCCAGGAGAGTTCAGTGCATTGTCATTTTACTCCAGTCATTACCAGTGACACATCAGACAAACTAGGAAACTATCTTTCTTCTGAAAAAAAATGTGTTGCTTTATTATTACTCTGGTTTCAGTGAAGCAGCATGGCTTCTGAATACAAGCAACAAGATGATGACTGCATTACTAAATCCATTCAGAGCCAACCTAGGGCCTGACACTGTGTTGTAATTACATATAAATGATCTCACCATTATTCAGAAATTTCTTTTTGTCCTGCTAAGTTTCTTCCCAAGCACAGTCAAATATTATATTTGCTTTGTCAAAAGCATGAGAAAGAAGATTTAGCAGAAGGAACAAGATTCTATGTGATTAAATTTGGTACAAGGAGAGAAAATGGCTTTCATCGCAGTAACAATCCCCCTTGCAGCAGGGATTCTCAGGTCTGTGGAGATCTTTTGGCCTGGAATTTTAACAGTCATTAAGTGACTTATATCCTCAGTGTCCACAGATATTCACAGGCTGTTAACACTTTAATAAAATTGCTGATTTCAAAGGTCTGGTTTATTTCTCAGCTTCCCGCAGTCTGACAGCAGTGATGACATACTCCATGCAATTAACTCCAAGACCAAATATAAGTATACAATGCGCACAGAAATACTACTCTAAAAGAACAGCAAAAGATAAGAAATTCCAGAATTAAGGTTATGTGTTCAAGATTTTACTCAGGCTTCCCTCCTTCCTTGACACAAGGATTACTGATGCAGTTAGGACACAATTAGAATGTCATAAACACTGAGCTAACGAGCAATGAGTTCCATTTTGCTTTTGTCATAGAACCCTGATTTCTTCAGGACACAATGTCAGAAATATAATCATGAAATGAACTGATCCAATATCAGAAAATCTCTGACACTTTCTAATTGATTTTGCAAATCTCTGTTGTGTGGAATCTTTCTTTTCCACAGAAGAATATAACAGGGGAAGTACTGCTTGGTCCAAAAAACACAGTTAAAAGATCTAAGTGTACAGTAGTATATCAACCAGCTTGGGAACATTGGTTGTAACAATCTCAAATGATGACAAACGGAAAGAAATTACATATAGGATGAACTATAAGCAAATATTTCAGTGTATCTCAGTCAACTTTGAATTGACAAACTAATGTAACACAAGAGAGGATATGAACATGAACAAAAGCAAATGCATAAAAAACCCTTCCCCATACCTTGCCATTTTTTAAAATTTGCTGTAAACTCTTAAAGCCTGGCTTTCCTAATCAAAACATAAGATTTAATAAAAGCTGCAGCTGAACAGAACAAAATTACAGCACTCTCTAATATCGCAAACATAATTAACTTTGAATTATGTGAATTAACCATGCCTGACAAATTATCATTCAGCTCTGAAATTAAATTCTTTCATACCATTAGATTTGTTTGTTAAGCTCAAGTAGGCAAAAGTAGTATTTAATAAAGTAATAACGATGCTTTGCTGAGAGTGTATTTGAGATATATATGGATTGATCCAAAATAAATCATAGAAGTGCTATTATTAGCTCATTTGCAAATACTATATAATACTAGATCTGCATAATAATACTACATAGAAGTTTTCTGTCTCTACAGGTTACTCTGTGTCTGTTAAAACTTTTTTTTCTGATTACCTCTTTATGTCAATCTGGTAATATCACCATTTAGCTAGGTGTGCAATGCACAGCATAAGTATATTCAATACAGCACAGCTATCCACTCTTGAAATGCTTATAACCTGAAATAGCTTGGCAACTTTCAACTACTTTAGAGTTATTTCTGACAGTATACTGCATTGAATTGTAGTGCTATGTCATTTTCACCCTCCTCCTTCAGACTGACAGTGTGATTAATGGTTATCATGTTCTTTATAATATTCGTTCCATGTAATATTCATTATTACTTTAGAGAAACTTTGCAGTGCTTTAGGAACTTAAATCTCATAAGGACAAAATGAGGACAAACAACAGGCTAATAATTCTACTATATCTTCTGAAGACACCTGATAGGCCTTCTATGTTTACTTATGTCCTGGTCTGAGTGAGAACAGAACTAATTCTGTTCAGTAATTTTACTTTTCAGCTCAGTTCTTCTAACTAACTGCACTGTCTGAAGTTAGCAGCCCGTTTTCGCAGACAGTGTCTGCTTCTGGCAGCGATAACACCCCATGTTTAGAGTTACTACCAAGTGCTGGTGTGCAGATCAAGGCCACTTGTGCACCACATTGTGGGGCGCAGAAAGTAAAAGGCTGCATCTGCAGAGAGGAGTGGACAGGATAGGTGACCCTAAACTGACCAATGAGGGATTCCATCCCATCTGTGTCATATTCAGTATAAAGCTGAGGGATCATGAGGGCCATGCTCATCTCAGTGCAAGTCTTCTTCCATTTTCTTTCTTGTTTCTGCCTTGGCTGGCATCTAAGGAGGACTCTGTCTGTTCTGCCTTTGATCCTGATCTTTGTGTTCCTGAATCTGGTACCAGAATCCAGCTCCTGAACACAGCTCCTGTCTGCTGCTGGGCTCAGTCTGGGACTCTCCCGGTGCCTGCTCCACAGCATCAGTGGTGATAGTGATGTAATTGCCATCAGGGAGGATCGGGTTCGGTACTGGATTTGTATATATTTGTATATACTCCATTTTTATTATTATTATTTTCCTTTTCATTAAAGCTGTTCTATTGTCTTTTCTAATCACTAAATCTCTCTCCCTTATTCCCTTTCTCCTCCCCTTTGGGGTGGAAGCTGGGGGGGGGGGTTTGCAGAGAGCATCTGTTACTGGTCTAGCAAGATGGCCCTGACCCTAAACCATGACAACTTACTAAACCTAACACCGATTCAATTCAACAAGAAAAGCAATATCCTCTGAATCTAAGGGGACATGAAATGTAGAGTGTTTCAGAATAAGCTTTTCCATATTCATTAAATAAAAATCTTGTAGAAAGAGCAGAGGTATATTAGTGGTGTTCCAAATGTAACAGTTGTTCACTCTGGAAGAGTTTACGATAGCAAACTCAGACTAGTGTATTTCCTATCCTGACTGACTGAGGATATCCATGTAGAAATCTGGCAGCTAATGCTTGCAAAACAATTTCTGACAGGAATCCTACAAAAAAACCCCGACAACAACAACAACAAAAATGACACCACAACAAAAAAACCCAAACCACCAAACCCTACAGCTTCATATTTCAAGAGCTCTTCATATTCTTGGATTTTTTTTTGTATAAAATGCTTGGGAGAGTTCACAATGATTAGCTCTATTACCCAAGTCTGAAGAATCCACATCCCTCTCCCTGGTGTGCGATAACAAACTCCTTTTAACCCCTCATGTCTGATAATCTCACTGCTTCCAATTTTGTAGTTAAGGGAGACTTCCAGGAGAGAGTTCATCTGGAAATGCATTGTTCCCAGAATTGCTGTTGGAAGGGTTTCTTTTGCAAGTATTGGTAAATTCAGTTTTGGATCTTTTCTGTGCTAAGTGGCCCTAAAGGGTGAGGGTAGGGAGAACTACTGGGTGTGTTTACTCCATTAGTGATACACTCAGGAACAAACAGAGGTGCACTCTATGCACAGTTACTTAAACCTGCTGAGGCTGCAGGCCCACATTGTATCCCAGAGGGTGCTGCCATGAGAACAATCCTAATTTATATCTGTCAAGTAGGGAAACATACAAGTAAAGTGACCTCTCTTACATTACTTTGTATGGAATTGTAAATCTGTTACAATTTTGACACCATTAGGTCTACTTTTTCAAGCATTATGTATAAGGGCTGTTTTGATGGAGTAATAATGAAAAGCTGCCTGTGCCTTTCATTTAAGGGTTTTGGATCAATGATTACTTTCAGAGTGCAGCAATGATCAGGGAAAGCTACTGTGCATCTTAACAGGGAAATAACTACACTTTTTGCTATATGTTTTTCTTTCTACCTGACCCTGGAAGGCTCTTTCAGGTTCTAATTTTCATTCTTATCTATTAGACAGTTACATAAGATGATCAACCTGAGGAAGTGGCCTTAATTGAGCAGGCGTACAGGGGAAGAAAGGGGGGAGGAGGAGGAGGAACTTTTGACAATGACTGTCAAAAAAAATTCAGCAAGTGTACTTTTGAAAAAAAAACAGACAACTAACCAATACTTTAAAAGTTCAAATTTCTTCCCCCACACTCCTTTAAGGTATCACATAAGGTATTTAAATCTTCTATACATATCTCTAAAAACAGCACAGAGGCAAGGGAAACAGGTATGTTCTATTTCATATTTGTTTGTAATCAATCTGGAAGTAGCAGTGGAGTTTGAAATACATGGCATAAGAATGACCTATTTCCACCCCTTCAGATTTCAATTTTCATTATTTAATGGGTTAGCTAAAGCAAGAAATATTAATCAATATTCTAAATGATGGAATATATTATTCATAAATAATTGGAGTGTAATATTAAGAACTTACCTAATTTCAGTGGATTCAAATAGCAGAATTTCATGTAGGCAAACAGAAATATATATGGCTTACTTAGCAGGTAATGATGTTATGCCTTTTAAAGTTTCACACTTGTTGGTTCTTCCTGAAGTTAAGGACAGTTTATGTTCACAACAATATTTGAGGAAAATAACATATGTAACTTGTTGCTGCTGTTTCTTCACTTCAAGTAAAACCCACCTACACTAACATTCCAGCTCCCATCTGAATTAAGAAAATAATTTAAACTTTCTGTTGGAAGGAAAGGTAGGGAACTCTAATTTGAGTCATCATCAGATAAAACAGAATCAATGTGTTAGTTTAGACTGGCCAAAATAGATTCTGAGCACTTCTGTGATTTGATTTACCCCGTGCTTACGGATACCATCAGAGACATGCTGAAAGTATTTTGTCAAAGACAGATAACATTCCAGCCTGGAATAGATCAATGGATTTAAGTTATTACTGATATAATCTTGTGCCTCAGGTAAGAAAGAGAAAAAGGTGGATGTCTAATTGCAGGAACACTCATAATATTTAATGCTGTAGGAAAACATCAATAATGGAGAATTTCAGAGCACACTGATCAATGAAGAAGTATTTTCAAACTTCTAAATAAGACATCCCTTTATTAATCCATAAAATGTCTTTCTAAAAAGTTAATTACTAAACTAGCTTAAATTGTAATACAAACCCACATAATGCATATTGATGTAATATGTTACTAATAACTAGGGATATATTTCTAGTATGAATATATATTTCTAGTATGAATATATAAATATCATGTGGACTTTTCTTACTGTATGGCACTGGAATATCAAT
The DNA here is from genome assembly GCA_024336885.1 of Actenoides hombroni. NCBI lineage: Eukaryota > Metazoa > Chordata > Aves > Coraciiformes > Alcedinidae > Actenoides > Actenoides hombroni. The sequence goes on along the minus strand of WUAM01000259.1, from coordinate 403,272 downwards.
TTTCTTTTCTTTGTCATTTCATTTACTTATTTAATAAAATTTTCCTGTAGTTGGCTAAAGTCCAGACCTTTGTAAAATTCTGTATAAAGAATATAGACTCACTGAGCATACATATTCAGAAAGAAATGTTTCAAAACCTTGCTAAATTTGTTTCCCTAAAGCTACCTGCAGCCTTTCTTACATTTGTTCCTTGGTAGAGAACAGTTAAAAATTAGAATACATATCTTGCCTTTCTCTCCTTTTTTTTTATTTTTGGATCACATTGCATATGCAAAGCTAAAACTAGAATCGGGTAGGTAGATGTTTTTAGAAATTCCATCTCCAATCTCAAGAGGAATTTGTGAGCTTGTCAGACAAGCATCAAGCAATTTAAATGGAATATACTGGCCAGTAATTGATTACAAGGAAGACTTGCTTATCTTTGGACTTTTTCTTTTTCTTTTTTTCTTTTTTTTTTTCTCTCTCTTCAGGTTGTGTAAGAGGAACTGAGATCATGAGAAACTCTCCATTTCTTGAAATCTTTTTTTTTTGTGGTAAAATCACCAGCAATTCTTAAATAGGATAACTAACTCCTATACCTTCTGTTGAGACATTGGTGTAGAAGACTGAAAGGCAGAAAGACAGGGTCTCCTGGTTATTCAAAATAGTAGATGATTCCCTAGCACAAAACATATTCCATTATTTTGAAATATAGATCTCAACTGTGGCAATGAGCTGGTAATTCACAGCAGAGTTCATTATCACTTCTGTTTGGGGACAGGGGTGTTGAGGGGGATGGGACTGGATTACTTCCCTAGATTCTTTCCAACGTAAATTATTCTGATTCTTTATGATTCCCACATATTACAGAAATAGCCATGTCTACCAGTAAATTCCAGACCCAGGTCTAGAGGCAGTACTGTATTTAGATGTCAAATTAGGTACTGCAAATAATTTTACCTATTTTATTATGAGTCTTAAGAGGCATTAAATAAAATAAATTATGAGAAAAAATCTAAATGACAGATTCACCTACTACATACATAGGTCACCCAAAGCTCAAACCCTTAATCCAGCACAGCTAATTTAGGTACTACAATAGCGTAATTAATGGACATGTAGGAGATGTGAAGGTTTCTGTCACTATATTGAGAGTGTAAGGAAACTTCTACATAAACTAATATCCTAAGTAGATGAGTAAGTCCACTAACTCAGGTCTTTTCTGTCCACTTCCTCAGAACATTTTCACAGTTTAAGAACTTTTCTAGGAAGGTGGGGCCTGAATGTTAATGGGATATCTTAAGTGAAAGCAATGCTTTTTGGGTTTTTTTTGAGATTGATCCACTCTGCAAGACAGGGATGTTAAAGTCAAACTCGAAGTAGGAGCTGACAAAATTAAACCCTGTTCTTACCTCGATGTTTTACTCATAAGCAGGGTAACAGCTGCTTCCTGGTCTGTTTTTTCCCTTGATGACCAACAGCACAGATAAACTATGAATGGCTCAAGAAAACAAGGTCAAGCACAAGTACCAGAAAACCACTGTTGCTCATGGCTCCCTAGTATGTGTTGCCCACCAGGAGGGTGAACTACTCCAACTTGCACCATGATACCCACACACACTCTTTGGAAACTTTTTCTGGTCTAGGAAAGCCTGCAAAGATTTAAAAATCAGGTAAAAAAAAATGAGATATGGCTCAATAATGGACTCATAAAAAACTGGGGGAGTGTTTCAACTTTGGAAGGGGAGGATTAGGGAAGAATGGACAAAAAATAATTTTAAAAGTTTAATTTTGACAAAAGTGGAAATATGTTTTAAATAGTATAGGAAAGACCAAGTGTTTAAAAATACTAATGCTGTAAAAAATTGATCAGGTTCAGAAACAATTATTAGCAAAATTCTGAATAATTTGAAAGTTTTTAGTCAAAATTTAGTCAGAAACAACATGATCTTGCAGAAGTGCTACAGATTTTTTTCCTAAAAATGGCTCATCTGAAAGTTTTCATTGAGAGGTAGAAAACATCTTGCAATTAATGACATGCAAGTCTTGCTAAGCACACACAAGTTCAACTTGCATCTCACTGTTGAATGGCATTTTTTTAATATTTTCCTAGATATATTCAGAGCAAAACAATACATAGAAATGCTCAGATCAGAGTGCATTGACACAATTAAAGCAGTACCAAATTGGAGCTAATAGTCAGTTAAACAGCAGCTAAACACCAGCCAAGACAAATTTTGAGTATTCCATTCTGAATAGAGCCTGTCACACATTTCTGGCTTTTTGTTCTATGATGGTTTATTTTTAAATGATCTTCCAAGTAGTATTGAGTTTTCTATATGTCTGACCAGAGAAGTGAACAAAACACCATGTGTGTGTGCATGCTAATGAACTATAATTATATAATTATTAGTCTTATTCAGAACAGAAAAGCAGATGTCTTCATTTGAGGTTTTTTGATTGGGTTTTTTTTTTTGTTTGGGTTGGGGTTTTTTTTTGTTTGTTTGTTGTTTTTTTTTAAATAAGAAGGAATTTCCGAAAGCAACTGAGCTAACCTTGTGTGAAATGGATAGAGGGCATCTTGTATAGCACTGCTGCTTGCAGAGCATCGGTAAGGACTGCTTTGCAACAGTATGTCAGGATTTTCCCTGAAGGTAAAAGAAGAATACAGAGGACTTAAAGGAGACTTATTTAACTGTACCTAGCTATGAAGGCTCAAATCCCAAAGTATGGAGAGAAAAAGATATTGGAATTGAGACAGGAAGTTCAGCATCAACACATCATGACAGCAAGCACAAATGTTGTTGAAAAAGTTCCAAAAAGAGTGTAAAACTTAAGAAAAACTGTAGTGGCATATACCCTAATATATTTCCTCCCACAGCAGGCAGTAAAATGCACTTAGAGAAAGAGTATAAAAATTAGGCATAGACTGAATGGTAATGCCAACACAACCTCTCACTTTCTGGAAATCAAGGTTTTCGGAAATAGTAGCTGGAGATTTTTCTCTTCTGAAGGACTCTCTTGTTTCTGGTAAAAACTCAGTCTTTCCTTCCATCGAGTTGCATCTTGGAAAACCTATATGTTTATACATCAATATGTGACCCCAAGCAAGATTTAGAAATAAGATTATCTATTTTTATTTTATGAAAAACTTTACTTTTCCCTTTCCCATCTTCAAAGTTTGTCAAAATCCCATTTTCAATAAGATACAAATCAAGCTTTCAATACTGTGTTCCTCTTCTGTTTATGATGTCCCCACTCCATCTCCTCCCAGTTCTCAAAACAGGACACTTGTCCTTCCTACCATCATTTTGTATGACCTACCCTCTGTCCCACATCTCAACTTAAACTCTTTCAGAGATGTCCACGTGGTGGTGACTGGAGCATGCATGTCTTGTTACGGGCAAACAGCTCATCTCTAAACCTAAAGTGGATGGTGTACTTAGCACCAAGTACCTACTACACAGTTTATGTTAGTTGCTTTAGTTATCAACTGATATGAAGTAACTTCACAGTGAATGGGATGGAGAATACCTTGGAATACCGAAAGGAAATACCATATATGCAGAGAATGAAAGCAAGTTCAACAGAGTTTCTTTACCTCCAGAAGCCAAGATTCCAAAGTTTCACAACTGCTTTGCAGCCAGTAACTGTCTATATTGGCAAATTCAATTCCTGAGCTAGTTCACAGAGTGAAGGGACACTAAAAATGATTGCTTACTTTGCTTTAGTTCAACAAACAGCCCTCCCCTGATTTGGAGTCCGCTTTCTTTTGTGAGTGCAAATATGATGGATTTTTTTTCTTCATTAATATATTAGGATGTCATACTCAGTTTTCAGAGACAAATGCCATCATTTTCATATTCTTTTTAGTGCAGTCATTTGGTTTCTTCATAACACCATCCTGATGCCTGATCTTAAGGTCTATATCTGTTGCCCTGGCACCTTAATTGTAACCTGACATCTAGTCATGCTGTCCCCTTACTGTTCCTGTCCATTGCTTCTTCCCAACATTTCTGTTCTTCCTTCACCCTGTCCCCGAACCCCCAGGGTTTCTTCTTCTTCTTTTTATTTATTTATTTACTTACTTTTGGGTTTGTATCATTGTTGTTTTGGTTTGGTTTTTTTGTTGTTGCTGTTGTTTGTTTGCTTTTGTTTTGGTTCAGTATTTTTTTGTATTTTCATAATAATTTATCAGGGAACACCTGACATACGCAATTAAACTCTTTCAAAACTATTGGCCCTTAGGTCTTAAATACCAACTCTTCATCAATCTTCAGCATAGGAAACACTGGGTTTAGTGCATATTGCTTCATCTCCCATTTCCCTTACACTTATTTATAGGATTTATTTTTTTTTCTTAGACATGGTTGTCTCAGATTTGCAATATAAGAAAATAAATAACCCAGACCCACAGCTGGTATAATGCAAAATATCTCACTAATGGTAGTGTGGCTGTTCCAATTAATACAAATTGAGACCTACTGATTTTCTAATTGTTATAGAGTCCTGAGAGATTAAATCCAAAAATCTATATAGTCTGAGGCTACCATTTCCGTGTTTTCTCTCCATTTAATATATTGAAGTATCAGAGTGAGTTTATTTGCAGATCATCTCAACTGTAAATAAGTAAAGGTTTCCCAGAGGACCTATTTGCACAGTATTTCAAATGCAAAACACATTAACTGGTCTATCAATAATGTACTGTCTCATCTAAAAAAGAAAAAAAGATCCAGTATCAAACATTTGCCTTATTTTGTAATAATCTGGATTCTTATAACACAATAACAAATGATGATTTTTTTTTTTCCCTCCAGAATGGTATTTTTAGCTGGTGGAAAACTATAAACTCACCCCAAAAGATTTAGGAAAAACATGCTTCTCTCAAAAATAAATATATTAATATAAATATTGAAGTTTGAAGCTTGAATAATTGCAAGAGAATAAAGCAAGGACAGGATTTACTTTTTCCTGGCATCAGAGATAATTTTGCTGATTTTTGAGAAACATACCTTCAGAAACATAACAAGGAAAGAATACTCAAGGGAGTATATGTTCTTTGACACTTCTCAATCACATTTCAGGTGACAGATTTAATTGAGAATCACCTTCTAAGTGTGACAAGTTCCATGATATTAAAATTCCACATTTGGAATCATTATGGCCTCTTGATTCTCCATTTTTCTGAACTTGTAATATATTTAAGATTATGTGATGAAAAATAACTACATCTGTTAAGTCTTTAAAATATGTACATCATATATGAGCAATATTTAGCTGACAAAATTCTTGGAAATCCTGCTTCTTCCTAGTTTTGAATTTCTCATAAATATGTCTAAAATGGACAACCTGGCTTTTATTTTTATTTTTTTAATTTGTCAACAAGTAAATGTCAGACTCCAGACAACTGGGCTAATATTTATGCACATTTTCCAACCATTTAGAAGTTAATATCTCAAAGTATTTCCTTGATTTTGATATAAAGGTCAAGACTAGATTAACATAACGCTTCACTCATCAAAAATCTAAAAGTGATGTTCATATCTTGCTTATTTCTCCCCTAATTAACACATAAGGTAATTAATTTAATTTTTAAAGTTTTGATGAAATTTTAGAAGCAAATTAATTTCTTGCATTAGCGATTAGTTGCATTAGAAGAAAAAAAGGGTATACCCTTAGTAAAGAAACAATCATATTTTAAATGTAGGTGGTATGCTTTTTTTTTTTTTCACTGAAATTATTTCTTTCAAATGAGGTCCACCTCTATTGTCAAACCAGAAAACATAATTTCCTAATAAGAATATTCTACATTTAGTTACAGTCAGTATGCATCCATGAATACCTGCTGTCAACTTGGATATTTTAAGATATCTTGCCTAGCTTCCAGCTGCCACTCCAGAGGTGCCTGGTTCTGACAGTAGACATCCACTATGAGAGTGGTGAGATAATGGAACAAGTTGCCCAGGGAAGGTGTGGGTGCTCTATCACTGGATATATTCAAGGCCAGGTTAGGTTGGGCTTTGAGCAAGCTGCTCCAGTGGGAGGAGTTCCTGCCCATGACAGGAGGATTGGAAACTAAATGGTCTTTAAGGTTGCTTCCAACCCAAACCATTCCATGATTCTATGACTCTATATGACCTCTGCTGATCTCATACCTATACCTCAGGTATCTTAAAGTGTCTGCAGTGGTTCTTTGTTTGAGCCACAGTATCAAGCTTCTCACATCAGAGAGTATGAATTCAATGTAAGCTACCTCTCAGTGCAACACAAAGTACATTCACATAAATAATTGGTAGAATCCTTTGCCTTTCACTTCTCTTTATTTAAATTCATCAGATGAGAACTTATGACAGTTTCTCCATTATAGCTACTACCTTTTATGTTATGTCTGAATTGTGATTTCTGTTATTGTATCTTTATGGAGATATTATCCCAGATTCCTAAAAGGTCTTTTGGACAATGATTAAGTAGTTCTGGTAATCCAAGTTTAAGTGAATAGTAATGAATATGCAATTACAAATAATAAAACATCAGTGATTTATAATATTGCATTTTTCAGTACCTTTCTTACACAGTATTCATGCTTCACAATTTTTTGCTGAGTTGTGGAGCTACTGTCCCACAGTGAACTAATATTTTGCTCACATGATCTACAACGATGTTGAGGTATCTGCTCAAGCAATAAGCTATAGCTTTAAAGACACACACAGTTCAGATGATTTTTTCTTATGTACCCAATTCTGCCTTCCAGGCTGGTCCAGCAGTAGACTGTTTTAACAATCTTTTCCAGGTTTTGAGAGAGATTTTTTATTCTGGGGTTTGTTGTTTACTTTTTCCCCAATCTTAACTTTCTGTCTTAATCAATTTCTAATCTATGCCAGTATTTTAATTTCCATTATATGACTAGCAAATTTTTTCATTGACCTCAATAACCATGAAATTCATATTCTGTTCAGTAGTGTCTAATTCTACAAGAAGCTCCATTAACTTACATGAGATCAGCTGTAAAGAAAATTTATTATTCAAAATATGTAAGGGTAACAAAATCTGTCTTTAAAGATATGCCAGAACCACACTTGTGGTTGTTTTATTGTAGCACAGCAGATTAACTGTTTCAAATGCTTAACTTCTAGCCTTTCCGCCATATTTATCTAGTTTTAGGAGTTTTTTGGGGAGACCAAATTGTGAGAGAAAAGTCGAAAATTTATTATTCCATCTGTGATGATCCTCTTTTGACAAGCCATTAAAAAGAAATTAATTTTAAAAATTAGTCTGTAGAATGTGTATCCCAGGTTTGTGAAGGATTCCCATTTCACAAAGGACGGTGCCCACACACACACACAGCTAAAAGGCAAAAACAATGTTATTCAAGCAAACCCAACTAGCTACCTAACATCCCCATATACATACCAACCCCATGGTGGTAGAGAAACTGCTGAGTGGGAGGAGGTCATCTAGCAGCGGTGCTGGGGAAGAGGAGTTGGTAGGTCCTAATGTCTTCTGCAAGGCGTCCCCTGGATCAAGATGTGCATCAGGTCAACCTTCCGAAAATTAATCTCCCCCTCCTTGCCACACAGCTCTCCTGGCGGGGATGTGGAGACTGATCTGGCATAGGTGCACACATGGCCAGCACGTGCACAGAGTCTGAGCAGTATTTTTCCACCCACAGTGGCTAACAGCGGTCATCCCCCCTGTTGCATGTGCGTGGGGGTCTTGGGGAAGCCCTGGTGGTCATTACTTCATCAATCCTCAGATCCTTTATCCTGTCCTTGAGATGTCCTTTCATTGTTTGGTTCCTGATATCGCTTGCCAGACAACAAGGAGCTGGCTAAGACTGGCTGACTGCCTGATTCCCCCGTGCACCTGCACATTGCAGATGTGGAAGTGAACAGTGTGCTCTCCAGTGCAGTGCAACAACAGTTAGTGGCGTGCCGGAGGGCTGCAACAACAGATCAACATGTTCCAGTATGGATACACAGTGGAAAGTTCATACAGAAAGAACAGGTATAACTTCCCATATAACTCCAGCAGGTACTGTATAAAGTATTAGGCTCAATAAAAATTGTTGTTAAACATTACCAATGAGCTTTTTGCTTACAGTGCTCAGCGTACTTACTGACAAAACTAATGTAGTTCTTCAGTAACAAAGAGAGATCTAAAGGAACTGAAATGCTTAAAAGTCCAGGTAAACCTTAAATGTCATCCTTTATGGAAAGTAAAAAGTGCATTTGTAACTGATGTACCACAAAAGTATTTTGATTACTTGCAAGTACTAGAACAAAATACAGTATAATGAGAGTCAAAAATTGAATTGTTTTTACTTCTGCAAATTAATATCTTTCAAATGCTGACAAGGATTCATTTTTCACCTTGTCTTCTTTTGTCCAGACATGCAGAAATCAGGAGTAGAAACTATATAAAAGTGTATTGTCTGATCTCTCTACCACTACTCCAAATGAAAAAAAAAAAAATCTGGTTCCAGAGTTTAATCCCACTTTCTGGCACCTAACTGAAGTTAGGAGAGCTAAGAAGAGATGCCATAGCACACAGATGTGCTGTTACGTATTTTAAATGTCAGTCTTTTTGGCAACACTCATCTGTATTCTTTTGTCTTTTCCATAGTCATCAGACATATTGCCATCTGAACAAAAAGACACAAGATTAGACAAAAATAACACATTGCTAAGTGACCTTTTTGCAGTGGCCACTTTTTTTCAGGAACTAAGTGAACAATTTTGATCATCACCTCTAGTAACCAAACAAATAAGTCCAGATTCAGACTGCTTAAATTCTATTTACATCCTTATATTCATACAGTTAATTTTTCTCTCTGGGGAAGTAATTTGTCTGTCTGATGATGTGCATCCATACAGTTCATCTGGAGTAAATACTGCAGTGAGCTGTTCTTTAGACCATGTCAGACTTTTCCTTAAAGAAAATTATTGTTTCTCTACTAAAAGATGCTTATAATGAGCAGGGAGCTGCCCTTGAGCCAGTCAAATAGTAGACTTGTAGATGGGGAGCTTTAAGTGAAACACAAGCAGTGTGAACTTGACTACTACTGTGGCCACAAGGACAAGATCCATTAAGTATAACAATATTAAACAAGAAAAGGTCTTCTGTGGTTACCTAAATGAAACTTCATTCAAAATATGGTATTGATTCATCCCACAAAAGTGAAGCATATGACAATTTTTTTTATTCCCCTCTGAAGTGACCAGACTTAATTAAATACTTCTACAGGATCAAAGTAACTGAAGCTTATAAACAATAAACAAACAAAATAAGTAAGTGATTTTGCTGCTTACAACACAACGTTTTGGTTAGAAATTTGAGATAAGGATGAAATCATCCACAAGTCCATGTGCCACCCTAAAACTGAGGAAAGGTGTAATTTTTCCTTCTCTCTGGTAACACATCAACAAATTCGATTTTCAAGCGACATTTGTAGCTTAATGTGCAATAATGCATTCACTTTTCATCAGCACCTTTGCTTTCTAAACCTGCCCCTTCCTTTCCTCATTTTCATGGGTATATCACATCATTGCCCAACTATATCTGACTGAAATGTAAAGAAATAAAAAGTATTCTCTCTTAGCACTTGTAAAAGCAGGTAATAGCCATGGATGTCAGGCAGATCTCTGGTAGGCAGTGGAATACAGATCCCTCAGGCAGTTGTGACGACAGTAGCACCAGAATGTAAATACACATTAGACATGCTAATCTGCATGGTACTCATCGCAAAAAGTCATTGTCTAACCCACTTTTTCGCAGATCAGAGAAGCTTTCCCCAGTATTTTCTTCATTAAGAAGCTAACTTCTGTAAACTTCTAATAAACTTTGCAGAAAGCATTTAAGGTTTATAAAGTCTTAAGATAACATACAGCAATTTACAGCTTTCAATGTGAAGTGATTAATAGCATGTGGAAATGTGAATTACTGTTTTCATCTAGTGTCTTGATTATATATATACATATTTTTGATATTAAAATTTGATCATATGCTATCCAGCTTTTCAAATGTTTCCTTTCAGAGGAATGATGCAATTCATACAAAAAAAATCAAAAATGTCAAACAATCAAACCCAAGAACTCAGGTCTCCCTTTTTAAGAAAACCCTGGATTTTCATTTGTTTGGGGGAAGAGCAAAATGTGGGCTTTCTTTGTACCTTTTACAATAACTTCCACAACTCTTTAAATGGTACAGCTATTCTTCTCATTCATTCAAGCAGAAAAGCTTTTATCTAAGAAAATGTGTGTACTGGACAAGAATGGAAGGACTAAAGGTGTAAGCTACAGGAGGAGTCTTTCTTCCTTTGCATTGAAGCTTCATGTTTCACCACTGCTCAGTTCCTTTCACGTATACAGAAACAGGATACAGGATTGCCAGCTACCACTAAAGGTCATTTAATTGTGTTCCATTTTTCCTCTCTTACGGAGTGATATTTTTGTTTTTGGTAATTATAGCATCTTTCCTATTAACTCCTATAAATGCAGACTTAATGAAAAATTTGCAATTCAATTTCCAAAATCATGTCAATATGTCAAAGGCAGATGAAAAATAAAAATCCATACTCTTATTAGGTAAAATACGGATTAACCTTGCAGAATTCAACATGACTGATACTGGGAATTCTTAAGTTGTATTCAAGGAAGGTTCAGGTGAGCAACAGAGAATGGAGTCCTGCCAAGAAAGTCTTATTCTACACAACATCTAACTAAGGAGAACAGGACAATTAACGTTTATGAATCCATAACAAATCCTAACAGATAACACATGTGTGAAACTGCCAGATCAAACCAGAAAATAAAGTCTGGAAAGAAATTGCCTTTTCTTCAGCCATGGAATATGAACTAGATGGCCACCACACTCAAAACATCCATGAACTTTCTAAAGATTATACAACACAATTTCTTAACTAATAAGGAAGGAAGAAACCTGCATAAATATTTATCTGTCTTCAGCTGTCAGTCTCAGATGAACTAATGGAGTGGTCAATCCAAAAGTCATTAATAAAGAATTAAAGAGGAAAATAAAATTAATGTGTTTGGAAAATAGTCAAACTAAGTTGATGTAATTTCTTGACTATTTTCTTACACAAAGGGAATAGTTACATGTAAATTACCACATGACATTTTGATAAATAAAGATGCACAACTTCAACATGGCACAAGAGGACCCTAACTGGATATTCCCTTGCAAGCAATTTCAGGTGATTTATCACGACATGATTATTAGATACAGGTCTACTGAACACGTTTATTTGCCATACACCATCTAATTTTCTTCAGTAAACTCAAAAACAAAAAAAGAAAAAAAAGAATCAGTATTCTTCAAGTTTGCAAATAGTATGAAACAAGAGCATGTGGCACATTTAAATTGGCACTGAAGCAATTGAATAATGTGCTCAGGTTGGCCACATCCAGAGGTGAAGTAGACTACTTAGTTAATTCATTGCTGAAGATAGTGTCACAAGCTCAGTAGGTCAGTCATGGCTCAGTTGTGTATTTTGCCTTAAATGTAACCCCACTGGATAAGAAGGGGACATGAAGTGGAAGTTCAGTGATCAGAAGCAACACAGGATTTGCATGCAAGGTCCTGACCGATCCAGGCAGGTGAGTGATGTGGTGTCTAAGGAAAGCCAAGGCAAACCTCCTCAGTTCTTATATTATCACAAGGTCACTGTTGTGTGTATTTATTGCAAAGTTCCTTATCTCAGTTTCATATACACCGCATAAATGCATTGAACTGTTTCTTCTTCTACAACCTATCACATATAACAGCTGGGAACAAAGAATGTAAGACACACATTCTTTGTAGCTGGAAGGAAAGTAGTAGTCTGTTTTCCTCAAATGAAAGTTGTCAATCTGAATATCATCCAAGAAGGCTAACCTTGGGGTGACAGTCTCACAGCTTTTTTTTTTTTTTTCCCCACACTGTCCAGTTCAGTTAATCACATTTAACAAAGAATATAAGAGATAAATCAAACAGTTATGAGAGTTATTTAAGAACTTGAAAATATATTTTGAAAACTCAAGGTCAGACAGATGACTTTATATGAGAGAAATCAGAGACTATTTGTACAGCTGTTAAATACGGGAATCAGCATCTTCTTCAAGTTAGTAAACAAAAAACAGGGACTGGAAATGGAACAGAAATAAATTCCAAGCAAAAATATATGCATATTTTTACCTTCTTTTTGAAAGAGTAAGACCATGTTTTGCAACGAGTTCTCCATCACTTGCAATTTTAAGATCAGAAGTGTGTGTTTTAATTTGCATTACATTTTTTCTTTATAAAGGACTTTATTTTTATGGATCAATTTCACATCTGTTTACTTGAAAAGATATGACTGCAGTGGCTCCTCTTGTTTTTAGGGCAAAAAAATGTGTTAAAATCATATTGGACTTCATTAAGCACATCTAGGAAGATTTACAGAAATATCCAGGTAAACTAGAGTTCTGTTAGAATAATATGAAAACTATTCTTCTGAAAAGTCTTCTCATGGTAGGTATTGACTTTCTGCCTTGCCAGCTTCCCAGCAAGGAGAGAGGGTTGTTTCATAGGTAGTATTTCCAAATATTATCAGAAATAAGTTTCTGTGTGTGTATGCACTCACCATAGGTCAAAAAGATCAAATTACTTAGTATTCCCAGGTTGACATTCACCATCTGAAAGAATCACTGCAAGAATTGAATGATTATATTTGACATTTTATTTTCTTCTGCATGACTACATCTGAGAAATTGTACAGGTATGGCGCCTTTGAGTTAAATTCAGTGACAAGAGAGATTAAAAGAAATTATAATCAATTTTTTACTTAGTGTTAAGAGAATTTCAACTACATTGGAAGGCTATGCCTACATGTACAAGGGAAACATGTCAGTTTTCAATAATGTGACTTATTAATATGTCTTAATTTTTTATGCATATAATTTGAGTATAATTTGTATTTATAAAAAGTTGCTATATAAGCAAATTATTTTAACTTCAAAAGCATATAATAGCTTTTAAAAGAATGCTGTTCTGGTATTAATTTGTCTTGAAGGCACATTAATATACATGGGTTTGAATATGACTGAAAGACTTGATTTGATTTAAGGGGTTGTTTGGATATTTTTTCCCCTCAGCATCATTTAGGACTATGCTAACTGTTAAAAACTGAACTCTGAATTAATGGCGGACTTAAGTACATCTGGCTCTATTTTCACATCTAACATGTTTGTCATAAAACTGCTCTTTCAACAAATAAAAGTAGTGAGATTCATTGCTGTGTTGTTTTTAAGGCCACTGCCTCTGACCTCTGAAACACAAGTATTTCAGAGGAAAAATGACATCATTTTAACAATAGAATTATTTTAATACCTTCCTCTAAAAATATATTAGAAGTAAAATTATATCACTCATTCTTTTGCATGGCCATAATTCACAGCCTTTTTCAGAAGTAATAAAATTCTATAAGAGAAGAATTGCACACTAATTAAAAACGAATACAGAATTAAAAAAAAAAAAAGAGTTTAACACCTTGCAAGAATGGAACTTGAATTTCAAATATAACTAATAAAATGTGGCAAGACAGCAAAAATCTAATTCTTCTGTAGTCAGTACTTCAATTTGGTATACTTTTTCAGTGAGTCTTAGAAAGGCCCAACTTAATTTGTACGAGAGTTGTAAATGAGGGATGAAGGCTACTGAAGTAGGCACATGAAGAAACAACGCAGTATGGTGCACTTCAGTTAATCCGGATATAGTTAACAGGGAAATTTGCTTAACTGAGATGTTTCCCAAGGAAGCAATTTAAGACTAATGATACCTAATAACAATAACTGCTGTTTAATAGGGATGGCAATTCTGCTTAATAAGGATACCATCAGGTAATTATGGCCAGGTCTAAGCTTCTGACTTCTGTTGGCAAAGCTCTACCTGTCAAGCATCTGAAGAGATGTGATTCTTGATCAACAACTACAGAGAAGCAGAAACACCAAATGCAAACTTTGGTATTGTAAATCTGTGCTTCTACAGGATATTCTTTATTCTATTTTGATCAATGAAGCTGTAGCCCTATTGATTGACTAAAAAAAAAAATATATATATATTCTGGGTTTCTTTTGTTTTTTCACATTGTCTTTCATTCTTTTTTTTTTCATATTTCTACTTTACCTCTGGCTAAGGTCTTTCTCGGTTCACCTCTCAACACATCATATCCCATTTATATCTGGATTTATGCATATAACGTTAGGATATGAAGCTAAGACCAACTTTAAAGCACAAAAAAAATTAGAATTAAAGTTTTCTATACTTTTGTTCCAGGTTTATGCTGATATTTAGTTATTTTCTTACTTTTTGTTTTCATTTAATTGTCATTCATTGGGGGTTTTTTTTCAGTGTTACAAAGTTACTCCATGCAGGAGATGGCTTTTAACTGACTTGTTCAGACTAAATCAACAATGATGCCCTAAGGCACAGGTTATCCAAGATGAGGATAAAAAATCTGTTCCTTACAGTCAAAGAGTGATTGACAAACAGTGTGGCAGGCTCACTGCAGCCTCCTAGAGAGCAACATTAGTCATGAGGTTCCTCTCTATACAGTATGCTGTTACTCTGGCACTGTGTCCTCATTTATAAGGCCTCCTGTAATTTACATTAGCTCATACACATACTCCTTGTGTATCATTACATATAAAAGCATTTCCCTTTGCTAACACTGTTTAGGCAACGCAAACTTCATAAAGTCCCCTTTCATTCTCTACAAGTGTAGTTCGTCAGCCTCAGGATGATAGATCAACAGGCACAAAGAGCAGGAAGCATCTGCAGATCCTAATACCCAGAGATCAGCAACTTTATGACAGTGAATTCCTGAAAGCATGAAAAAGGTTTACTGAAAAATAGCAACAAGAAACAGGGAGAAATCTGTAAATCCTGACAAATATTTGTTACTTACTTAGAGGTCACCAAAGACCATCTAAAAACTTTTGGTGATATTTTTCATAACACCAGTCTCCTCTGAGGTAGGTATAATTTGTCTAACAGATAAAGAAAAGGTGGAAGAGTGGTTCTGTATGCTGGAGAAGGACAAACAGGTATAGTAATTACCT
Organism: Actenoides hombroni; assembly: GCA_024336885.1. Classification (NCBI taxonomy): domain Eukaryota; kingdom Metazoa; phylum Chordata; class Aves; order Coraciiformes; family Alcedinidae; genus Actenoides; species Actenoides hombroni. The sequence goes on along the minus strand of WUAM01000259.1, from coordinate 388,198 downwards.
CAGGCTCCAAAGTGTCACAAGAGGACCACAGAAGAAAAAACTCTGAAAGTCTGCTGTGAAGCACTGACTCAAAAGTATGGGGTGACCAATTGACAACTAACAGTCAATACAGCAAATTTAGATGTTTGTTCACATCAACCTGTACACAAAGAGGCTGTGTATACAAGTCATTGAAGGAACTGTTTAATAAGGTATATTTCAGTCCTTGGATTGCTGGCAAATTATTCACACAGTAAATGGTTTTTATATTTCTGCTAATAGGTATGAACACTGTACTGGCTCTCTAACTGAATAATACCTAGAGTAACTTTCCAGAGACATTCCCACGGTAATTTTCAACATAGCTTCACAAACCCTTCAAATAATATGTATGTAATCAAATGTTTCTATGTCAATAGCGTACATGTAAACACATGTGCATGTGTTTTGTATGGATGATGTGTTCTTCAAAAAAGAGTCAAAAAAAGGAGAAATAAACAAAACAAAGTCAATATGAGGAGATGGCAAATGACATTAAATAGACCTTAACATGAATGTCAAGAGGAATTCATTGGTTTTCTTCCAAATTTGGCCAGAGGACCACACATGTCTCATTACACGATCGACTATTTTAGCATCCAACTGAACTCAGTGGTTTTGTGTAGCCCTTTAGCTGGACACCACCTTGAAATTTTGCCTCTTCACAGCAATGAGAGAAGATTACTGGTAGTAAGTAGCTTCCAATCAGTAAATTTTAAAGAACACATTTGTAGCTAAGTCTTCAAAAATACATTTTTTAGAAAGATCAAATTTTGGAACATGAAAGCATGACTTACTCTGTTACAACAAACCAGCTAAATAAAATCCCTGCTATTACCGAGGCTAAAAAAAATTAATTAAATAATTCTTCCTATCTACAAATGAACAGAAACACTGCTACTGCTGTTTTCCCAATTAAACTGTGTGCTCTGTGTCCTGCCATGGATATGACCTCAATTGAGTCTGTGTTGAGACTTCATATTCCCTTCTCTTACACAAGCAAAGAAGGCTTTTCCATGTTATCACTGATAGAAATTTTGCACTCAGGAGTCAGCACTATTCTCCATAATATGACATGAAAAATAAGAAATTAAGTTTAACATAAACTGTAGGAGACATAGAACTATGAGACAAAGTAGAGGAATCTCAGATACAAAATGAAAAATTAAGAAAGAAAGGGAGTCCTAATTTCCAAGCTTTTTATGCATATAGTCCATATTTAAATAAAGAGCTCATGCTGTATATACTCATGAAAAAGCATAAACGTTTCTGCTGCCTCAGGGAAAAAAAAAAATTCTATATAAACAAGAAGATGCAGAAAAGCTTCCTCCATGTTCTAGATATAACACATGTAATCTTGTGTCTTTTCATAAATTTTAAGGGATAAGTTTATTAAACCAGTCATAAAATTGGTCTTTAAGGCACTAGAAAAGAAAAAAAAATAAAATAAAATCAAGACATCGTCCCATTTGACATTTAACTAGAATGATTTACAGGAATATTTATCTAACAATCCATATTCCAGAATTGCCTGCAGAATGCCTCACTCTAGAACAGAATAGACAGAAGAAACTTCTAGTTCACAGCTCTCAACATGTTCCCAATAGCAAGCATCTGCAAAGAGCAGCATCTCCAGGTCTTGCATCCCAAGATCAGTTATTGGCAAAAGAGAAGTGTTCCCTAAAACAGTATCTTGTATTCAAGAGGCTGAAAGTCCAATCTTCTAAGTCTATAGCCAGTGGGAGCTTGTTTTGATACAAAAATCTCTGCTGACTGCAAATCATGAACAGCCATAACTCTCAAAATGAGATAAGGTTTCACTATCACTACTAGACTACTCAACAGGAGGGGGTACATGCCCTGTGAGGAGTGGCTGAGTTGACCTGTTGGTACAGACTCAAGAAGACATGGCTTTGGTGGGACCTAATAGCAGCCTTCCCATACCTACAGAAGGCAACAGAGAAGACAGAGACAGGTTATTCATAGAGATTGGAAGAGAAGAACAAAAGGTAATGATCAGAAAAAAAGAAACAGAGCATGTTCAAACTCTATATTAAAAAAAAAAAAAAAGAGAAAAATAACTTTTCATCAGGAGGATAATCAAGTATAGCAACGGCATTGCCCATATCACCTGCAAAATCTCCATCCTTGGAGATTTTCAAGACCCAAAGTCTCAGTCTCCGAATTCAGTGTTCACCTTGCTGTGAGAAGCAGGTTGTGATAGAAACTTCCAGATGTTCCTTCCAAACCAGATGTTTGGAAGTTGTTCCTACACAACTAATCTTTTGTGCTTTTACATGTAACAGAACATCATGTAAATCATTGTTTAAATGCTTACATGGCTAGAAAAAGAGCAAGTTAGAGTAAAAGTGAATTAGGAAAGTAGCATGAGAACAATGAAAATGAATACAAAAGATGAAAGAAAGGGAATAGGTTATTAAGAGAATTGGGAAAAAAAATTATGCTAAAGATAGAAGGAAAGAAGCAGTAATTTTGGATCCTGAGCAACACTTTCAAAAAAGGAAAAAAGGAAGAAAGGAAAAAGAAGAATGTGCAGTGGAAAGAGTTAAGTGGAAATTACATTAACAAATTATCTAGTAGTCTAGATAGCAGAAGTAATATATGAAGGCATAGCAATAATTTAATCAAGTGAATAGACTCAAAATAACATTACTTTTTTATGATTTGGAAGAGGATGACTGCTGATCAAGGTCATTTTAGGTGGGAAAGGAACAATACACTTCTATGAGCCTTGTATATCATCTCTAGCACTCAGCAGTCACTAGGTCAAGTAACTGAAAGAAGAGGTAGAGCCTTTAGTTTCATTGAGTATGTCTGATAAAAAGCAAATGTCATAATTCATAACATCCAGAAGGAACCATAATTTTGGTTGCTACAGAAAGCTAAAGTCTCAAGAATTAATAAATAAACAACATAAAATGGATAATGGCTGTTAGGAGTACATCCATGACAAAAATTGTAGAGGGAAGAAAAAAATAAATCAGTTAATGACACAGACTGCTAGTCAGCACAAAGTCCTTTGGATTAGATTATGGGTTTGTGCAACAAGGTTGTGGTAGCAGGGGGGCTACAGGGGTGACTTATGTGAGAAGATGCTGGAAGCTTTCTTTATGTCCAGTAGGGCCAATGCCAACCCTTGGCCAATGCCAAGGCCGAGCCCATCACTGACAGTTGTAGCGCCTCTGTGATAATTTATTTAAGAAGGGGAAAAACCCCTGTGCAACAATATCTGGGAGAGAGGAATGAGAATATATGAGAAAAACAGCTCTGAAGACACCAAGGTCGGTGAAGAAGGAGGAGGAGGAGGTGCCCCAGACAGAGCAGACATTCCCTTGGAATCCCTGGTGAAAGACCATGGTGAGGCAGGTTGTCCCCCTGCAGACCATGAAAGTTTGATATACACCTGCAGCAAGTGGACATGATCATCCCTGCTTCATCTGGTTCCCCAATGTGAATCAATCTTGGAGTGAATGAACTTGATACATTTCTGATGAGAGGTAAATGGGAAGATGTGCTTCAGAGGTGCATCTAGTTACTCCCACTGCTACTTTAGTCTACTATACTACATTTGATCTTGTTTGGAAATTTAAATTTTAAAAAAAATAAATAAAAAGAAGAAAAAAGAAAAACAAACCCAGACCTCACACTGATAAAAAACAATTCCCCATTGCATATACTTCACATATAAAGTCCTTAGTAGCACTAGCTTCACTCTGTAGAATTACTCCTATCGATCTACCCTATGTGGTAATAAGCATGTAGCAGCTTAGTCTAGAATTCAGCATGCTTTAAAGCTATTAAATTGCTCTGTAATATATTAGAACTAAAAATAAACTGAACTCCTGTCTATAAAAGTTACACTAAGAAATGAAGTAAAAGATTCTTAACTATTTTACAATACTGTATTTAGCAACGGAACCATCAAAAAAGAAAATGATTTCTGGGAGATCAAAAGAACAAATCATCATAAGTAACGAACTTGTGGAAAATCTAAGGACATGACCTTATACATCACATCACCTCCAAGAACATTATAGATGTAGGTATAATATTGTTTCAATGCATACCAATATATTATCAAGCATAATATGCAAACCACAGAAAATCCCAGCAGTCATCAATTCTCATTTGTGTGTAATTACCTGTAAAACATCTAGACAAGTTTGAATCATTTAAACCACTCCATGACCAGCCACTTCTAATAAACATACATGATCAGTAACAGTTCTGCTTTCTTAACAGTGAGCTTGTAGAATTATCTGCGGAGACAAAAGCAGTAATAGGAAGAGAATGAAGTGTGCCCTGTGGGGTATTACTAGGCAGTACATTCATTAAGCGGTTCTTATGATGCCATAAATGCTTTAGTCATAAGAACCAAACATAAAATCCCAGACTTTCTAATACTCCAACAGGGACTACTTTGCTTTTTGTAATATACAGTTCCTCTTTGCAGGAAAACATAGCAGTAGCTATTTCTTTACTAATGCAGCTCATTTTTCTTTGGAACATGCTTAGAATATTACAGGTTTATATATTTTACTATAGTTTTTTATAAATTAGATTGGCATGATAACCCTTTTAAATCATTCAGCTAATTAAAGCTATGTTTAAAAAAATCCCATGACATCACAAGGTGACAAAATTTTGAAAGGCATTATGAAATTACAATGTTGTAACAGTTTGGAGCTGTTTTACATATAGTGTTGTGTGAAATTAAACTGCTCCTATGTTTTACAAAGACAATTAAAAAAAATCTCAGCCTGAAAGACTAAACAGTAAAACATATCTCACTCATAGAGCAGGTAGGTTTCCACCTTGTCTAAGCAACAGGTAAGTAGTGACTGAGAGATAAAGGATATAAGGAGCGTTCTGATCTACCTGTAAGAAAGAACATGTTTTCCTACTAAAGCTGTAGTCTAGAAAAACCAGTTATGGATGTGATTAATCACACACTATAAACTCAGAATTGACTGCTACACATGGCATTTCCAACATTCCTTTAAGGTGTATATCCATATCTTATTCTGTTCCCAGTTAAAGCAAAACAAACAAAAAAGACTGGCCAATTTAGATGGTTGAGAAGTATGTAGACTTTGGAAACAGATAAAATTAAAATCAATATATAAAATATATTTTTTAAATGTCTAAATTATAAAAAATATCATCCTCAAGTTTAGCATACAACAGCCAAACATTCTGATCCTAACACTTATTTTAGAAACTCAGTGGTATCCAAATAGCCTGAGTAACCATCATTTCAGTTACCAGACTAGCAGCTGATTGCTCATTAATTACTAGTAAAATCAAATATCTTTAACCCATCTATGGCTTCATCCCTATAGAGCTTTTGGAATCAGTGTATGAAATCAACAGGTCTTGGACCTCTGCAGGTGTTCCTGGTCCATATAAGATTGTGTAAACCCTAACTCTAGTTAGATGGGTATTACAGATTACAGTTACAAGTTTAAATCAGATAACAAATGGCAAATTCATTAGCATCATTAATCCTAAAACACAATGGTAGATTCACAAGAAACTTTCCCTTGAGATCTATAAAATACATCATTTTAGGTGAATTATTAGTTTAGTGAAGTGCTTACCTTACAAGTAAAGCTGAAACAACATTCAGGTCTATCCAGAAAGGAACAGCTACCTAAGACAATCTTTAGCAGAAAACACCTTCCTTTCCCCACTCTGGAGAATAAACACTAACTGTCTGTTACTGATTTTTTTGTATCTTTTCTCTCTGACTTCCTTGCTAGCCCCACATCCCATTACCTTGGATTTTAAGTGCTCTGCTTCAAAAGGAAGTTATGAATATATCCAAATACTATCTTTTCTTAAATATATAAAGTATCTTTTGTCTGAGTTTTCTTGCTGTGTGAAGTCTTGTGTACAGACTTACACAGCATTAGCAAGGACATCCCCTTGTCCCATTGTGAGGAATACCAAAGATGCAATGTAAAGCATGTCTAACACAGTCACACATAGTTTAACCACTAAATGTTTGGGTTTTTTTCTAATTTCTCTTTATGATAGAATTGTTCTGTTTCAAAAATGAAATTTGGGGTGGTGAAGGGATAAGGAAGAAAAGGTAGGGTAGATTGGCTTTTAAATCATGTTCTATCATGGATCAAGATTTAATTCCAATTCTGCCATTTAGGCTAGTGCTTCTTATATGTTCAAAAAAGCCAGAGAACCCAGTAGTTCCAAATACATAAAATAGACCTGTATTTCAGCCAACTAAACTGAGGTATAAAGTAAGATTGAGAAACCTGTCACCAAGGTAGTACATTTATAGGTTAAGTTATTCAGTATTTTGTATTTTAAGAATGCCATTTTCTCCATTGCTTTGTGCTTGAGGAGGTGGGAATTGGTTTGTGGATTGGTATCTGCAAAAATTGTGCTAACATCACTTTACAGTTTTCTGAGAAATTTAGGGCTTTGGTTTGGGAACTGTGTACAGAACTTTGGTCCAGATTTTACCTCTGCAAATAGTCATGAAAATGTGCAACATATGTTCTTTGTCATAAACTTATCATGTTTGTCAACACTTTCGACCATGTCAGTCAGATAATTACAGATAGATTGCTCTATGGAGTATTTTAATTTGGCCTTGTTTTGTATATTTATGTGTTTGTTCTTACACTTGATAAAAATACATTATTTTTAGCGGATGAGGAAATCTAGCAAAACTTGGTAAGGTCAGTAAAGCTCCAAAGACTGAATGGTGTGTTCTTTTGAATATA